>CM040243.1:125276266-125542238 GCA_022545495.1 Chrysanthemum lavandulifolium
AGCACCGAAGGGTTGAAGAATGAAAAGAAATGAATGATAAAAGGGTGAAAAGAAATAGCCTCCATCAATTCAACCTTAGCGTAAACCGGTTCAATTCATATGCTACTTGGTGGTTACTAAGGTAACACCGGTATTGAAGACAAGACATCATGGACCCAAAGGATGCACCGCACTAAAACTTCCCAAACCACTCAAGTTCCTCTTAAAAGAGCTTGTTTCATTCTCACGGGAACCTACATAATCTATCGACTTTCTTAGAGATTGTTGATATTGAAGAAGGAGACCTCTCCTAGTCTCCCAAGAAGGAACCAAAATGCACTATTGAGTCTAGAGCCAAGAGATCATCCACAATATCTCGTTAGGACACTAAATTCTTGAAGACTTGCTTTTCACACAATGTGGAAAGTAAGTATATATTAAGAGTCCCACGATTATCCTTGTGGTATTGCCGTAACATCCGAGTGATATGAAAATATTCACGATGAAGATGGAAATCCTTCTAGAGCCAACATCAAACAAGCTCTTGGTGGTGACATGTGAGATCTTCTTGTAAGATCAAACTTGTGACAACCTGGATAGAAACAATGGGCGATTCGGTCTTGAATCAACCTTGGTCCAGAATGGAATTGACGAATACTTTGGAAAACCGCTCGATGTGCAAATCTTCTTTTCTAGCACGTCGAATGTGTACTTATGTTTTCAAAATTCAAAAGTATCTCGATTGAAAAATACTTTTAGAAAACCGCTCGATGTGCGAATCTCTTCTTTTCACTAGCACGTCGAATGTGTACTCATTCTCTAATACAAAAGTATTTTGTTTGAAAATTGATTTTCTCATAAAACCTTCGTTGTATTGCAAAACTCTTCTTCAAGCAATACGCGATTTTTTCAAATCATTTTCATCAATCGCTGAATCTCAATTACCGGTTCACTCACTCCGTGTTGTCTTCTTTGAGACGTTCCGGTTTGAGAACAAATAGAACAATGCGAAACCCCGTCAAGGAGATTCTTAGGAATCCCACCGATCACAGTGCAAGATTTGTAATCGATCAACGGGAACCGTGGGCGTGTACTCAATTCAACGAAAGTGATCAAAGACACTTTCGGCGCTTTATTGCTAATCGTCAGATGCGTGTACACCCCGACGATTGCGGTGATCGTAATTGAGGAGTTAATCCAAAGCCGCATGTTCACAAAGAACCTCACTTAATTGAAGAAATCATGACCGGTGCATATCTACATAACCGTTTCGATATTTTTATACTATGCTTCGCTACGCCGCAAATATCATGAACCAAAGAAGGCTTCCGCTACTCGATGGAATGATGTCATGATTCAAAAGTGTGAGCATGTCGGTCCAAAAGTCACAACTTCACATGATGGCAACACAATAAAGGGTGATCCGAGATTTACGTGGTCGATGATCTCAAAGAAAGCTCAAGATCATCAAAGATGTGGATCGCTTAAAGGCCTCCACTAAAAGTACAAATCAATGCGACTTTGAAGAATCGCTACAAAAGCACAAAGATTGTTGAAATGTGATAAGGTTTTAAAGGTACCATTTTGAGGGGTCGTTTAAGTCCTTATTTGATCACTTTGTATCCGTTATTGCTTAATATCGCTCCTTTTCACTTTTAGGTCTCGTGAAGGCAAAATTTGGAATGGCACTTATTTGGACAAAGGCGCGAATATATGAAGAAAATGGCCAAAGTCGAAATCGACACTCACATCATTGAATGTAGAAGGCGACGCGCCAAAAGCTATGTGCGACGCCGTCGGAGAATTATTGTGACGGTCGAACTCAAAACTCGTGTTTTCAAGAGACGGCGTCTAGTTGTGAAAGAGTAGGCGTCGCTACTCGAGACGGCCTAGATGCGATCCGCACGACGCCGGTCAAGAGGACGGCGTCACGGACATAAGGTGACGCCGTCGCAAGGTTAACGTGGCCAAGACGAAACCCTAATGGCGGCGACACGACGGCGCCACTAAACATAAGGTGACGCACGTAATTGTAATCTTATATATAGAATCCGAATTTTTCGCCTTTGTGTGGAGAGTCTTTGGAGTAAAACCTAAAACCGAACCTAAGGTGTCTTGTACAAGATTTTAGGGTTTTAACCCTATCTTACACCAAGATAAGTCTTTGCTTCATTAATTCAATTATGTCTTTGATTATTTGTGTGTATGCTTGCATGTTCTCCATGTCCCGCTAATTTATTTGTGTGTTTGCTTAGGAAGTATGAAACTTAATTATTGAATATTGATTGGTTGTTTCTTATCTTAGTTGATTAATGATCTAGTAATGCGATAGGTCATTCGTTGTGTACTTAATGCTTGATTCATCTTTGTGAACCTTAGAGTATGATTACCGAGTGATTGTAGGCTAAAACATCCCAAGAGTGCCTTAGAGTAGGAGTCTATAATCTCTAAGTGGATTTGTAGACAAGACCCTTTGGTAAGTTCAAAGAGTTAGGGAGAAACGATACCCTACAACTTTAGAAACACAACGCAACTAGGAATAAGACGTGACACTCAACCATCAATAGGAGATAATTAAGGAGTAATACAAACTAAGTAAACACATCTTTAAACTATCATACGAGCACACATTAATTAGACATAGACTCCCACAACCTTAGTTTAGATAATTAGATAATAGTAGAGTAATCGGTAGAAATACCAAACCTCAAATCCAATACCCGAGATTCGATTTTCCATTTTCATAAAATATAAAAGATAAAAAATAATCTTCCTCAACCTTAACCTTAGCGTAGTAACTCCCTACTAGCATTCCTATTCCCAGAGAACGATATCAATACCGTGGCTTACCCTAATTACTACACTACAACGATTAGGTTCATCGCCTAGGTGTTATAAAACTTGCTCAAGAAAAGGAAGTTTCCTTGACCCCGAACGACGCTGTAAGCGTTATCAAGTTTTAGGCGCGCCACGGGAATAGAATAGCTAGTTAGTAGTCCACTTCGCTTAGGTTTCTTTGCTTGATTCCTATCAAGTAAACTTTTTTTTCTAGATTTTCTTAGTCTATCCCCTCTTCGTGACCCTGCTCGTAAAACCATCATTAACCATGATCCGTATTTTCATCGAAGATTCTTTACTTTACCCGCTCCCAATCCCGAGATTGAGAACGCAATCCCACAAAACCCTTCACCCACCCACCATTTTGGTAATCACCTAGAGCATAATGAGATGAATTGGCAACAACAAAGTCCTTTCTATTACTTTGATTACGATGAGGAATTTGATTATGATAAAGCACTTGATAATGGGAGGTCATTAATGAAGAAGTTAGTTCTCAAATTAAGGAAGACCCATCCCAATGTTTTGACCCTAGGTGTAGGATTGAGAAAGATGGCCCTTTAACATGCAATTCCCTTGCAAAATAGGACTAGAAGGGTTCGATGCTTATTTGAATTCATTCTTACCTTTAAACTTAATCTCAAGGACCTATACAACAAAATCAAGGTCAATCGCTTAACTTATCAAGGGAACAATGTTGTTGAAGCGCCATTTATTTACACGTGTTTGTCGGAAGTTTTGCTTATTTGGTAGAGTTCATGGTCTTAGAAGACTTAGGAGAATTTATAGATATGACCCTCACGAGTGTGTAAAACTCATCATTTTAGGTCAAATCTAAACCGCAAAACATTTAAAACACTCCGAAATGCATCAAAATACCGAAAATATCTCAAAATTGTGTTTTATATGTTTCGATGCAAAATTATTAAAACAAATGAAAACGATAAAGTTTGTATAATCGGCAGTTCATCCCCGACTTTCAAAAATTGGCGTAAATAGTCCCCGAGCACGTATTTTAAAGAAAAGTCACCAAAGGTCCTTTTGAAATCATAAGTTGTCATAATTAGTCCTTTGGTGAATAATTACAAAAGTTTTGAGAATTGTCATGTTTAGTCCTTCAAGTTTCTGAAAACGGCAAAAATGGTCCTTACATTATTTGAGATTTACAAGTCTAGCCCTTGCATCATTTTTCAGAAATTTCATATTAGGTCCCTGAAAATCCAGAATGTGCACAATTGGTCCCTAGAATGTCTAAATGGACTCAAGTTTAATCCTAATCCTAAATCCATTTTAACTAATATATCCCAAAACAAACCCAACCCAACCCAACCCAGTTTTTATTACCACCCAACCCAAAAACGAAAATTCCCGTACCATTCAAGCATTTTAATAACAAACCTCAAACGTCACCGTCAATTCACACCTCGTTGGGAAACGACCCGGGTACTCACTTACCCGGTATCACTTATCGAGTATTCGAGGGTTTTGCGTGTCGACCTTTTTCCTAAAACGGTTGATTTGTAATTATCTCGCTTATTTCGTATTTGATATTTTTATATAACAATTGACTTTTATCAATTTGGCGCCGCTGCCGGGGAGGTGTGTTGCGACAATATCGTGAAGTTTTTGCGATTAGTGACTTGAAGAACCTTCCTCGTGAAGTTATTGTTTTCATAAAATCCAAAAATACAAAAATATTCTTCCCATTCCTCTTATTCGTTGATTCTATTTCTCTTACCCTCTTTTGCCGTTTAATTCTATCCTTCGTATCCTCTCAACCATTTGATTCTATTTCTTTAACCCTCTACATGTTTAATTCTCATGGCGGCGATCGATTATCGTCGTTGTTTTTACTGCAAAAACCGTATGGAAGAGGAACAAGTTTATTGTCTCAATCATGAATGTGTATGTAAGCGATGTGGTAGGGCTGGTGCAAGCAAATATTGCTATTGGTGCGAATATCCGATAAAAACTCTCTCGATGATTCTCCAAGTTTTTCTGACCACCCGCCACAACCCGAAATTTGTTCTATTGTTTCTGAGCCTAAACCGTCTAGATTTGATCCAAATCTTTTGCGATTTACGGTTAAGGTTAAGAGAAAAGAGCAAGAACCGGAGACCAAAACGGAAATGGTGGAAATTGCTAGCTCGGAGAGCACAACATTTGTCCCACCTCCGGAGTCTTCAAAACCTTTTTCGGACGATTTCATGAACATAGTTCAAAATTGCTTAAATGAATTTCGTCAAATTTCAACTTCGGGAAATACCGTTTTACCTAACATTTGTGATGTTGTTGAGCCCTCGATTCCTACTCCCGTACCCGATATATCTTCGTTCGATCAAGAGTATTGCTACGGTTGCGGAGACGTGTTACCGAAAGGTTTTCGTTGTAGCAAATGTATGTGCGAGTGGTGTGGAAACTATCTTATTGATGGATGTTGTTCGATTTGTGCCGAGAATTCATTCACTTATGATTCTAACCCGAACTCTTTCAATTATCCTCAAAACGATTTCAACTACCCTCCACGTAATTCATTCGAGCCACACCGATACTATCATCATTTCAAGGATTCATCGTTTCAAAGTTTCTCTCCCCAATACCCTCATTGTGATAAGTGTGGGGTCCTCATGATGATTATCAATGTCAATCGTGGAATCAAAATTACTATGGACCCGATCCTTGTTATAACACTTCCGGATTTGACCACATCCAACCCCACAACTTCCTCATTATTGATCAATTTCCTCAGATAATTCTTGAGGAACTTTCCGAGGAACAAGTCGTCAGAACGAAATATTTCTAGCCGATGAGCGAAAGCTCAAAAGCTTCTCCTATTTAACGAAGTCGCTCAACAAAGATTTTCTATTTAACGAAGCTTGCCGTCTCGATGACGAGGATGAGGAAGATTGGGAGATGACAAAGGACAAGGTGCATATCTCAAGCCCACAAAGTACCGCACATGTCCACTCTCCACCCCCATATTGCCTATCTACCATGGAACCTTCGGATAACCTTTTAATGGGGGACGAGCATCTTGACACTATTCCAGAAATGGAACCGTCTTGTGTTGAGAGCCTTATCCCAACCCCAAGTGAGTCCGAGGTTATCTCCAGTGATATGTGTGATGAGCCTCTCGATGATGATTCTTCTCCCACCCCGAAAGAACCTATTGAGGTGATCTCCGAGTCTGAAAATGACTATACGTCGTTTGATGATTCTTTATCGTGTGGAGACATCGAGTATGTTGAGGAAATTCCCTCTGAGCTCGTCAGCTTAAAAGAAGTGAGAGATGTTGATCCTGATGATTTTGATATGGACACTGACTTTGAAAATTTGAATGGGTAAAAGCACTCTTTTGACCCATAAACCATACTAACCCAAACAGCCCCGTAGGGGGCAGAAAAGTGTGAAAACAGATTTTTGAAAACTGATTTGCGAGTGAGAGATTTTAAAAACTAATTTGTGAATTTGAAATCAAACTCATATGAGCTCAAACAAAATTAAGCAAACTCTTTTTAGCATCTAAATGGAAGCATTCATGACCGAAAAAAATTAAAGAAAATAAAGACTGCATACAATTGAATTTAAAACTGAAATGTGAATTACATAGACTAAAATTAAAATTACACTTAAATTAAATGACAAGAAAGTAAAGTGGACTAGAACTTGGAAAAATTCTAGACAAGATTTTACAAAGTGCCTATCTACCTATTTATACTAAAAAGTAAAACTGGTATATCTTCTGTCTTGATTCTTTTCAGCTTATGTGTTGTGCTTTGTTTGTGTGAGAGAAAGTCTTGGAAAGTCCTTTGTGCTTCTCAACAATTGATCTCAGCCATTCAAATGGACTTGGGCACCAAGGTAAGAAATCCAAGCCGTGCATTCTTGAGAGCTCCAATGGGGTTTTGTGGGATTGCCAAGGTGGCAATGACCCATGTGGGTGTGGGGTAAGAAGAGCTTGGGGACCAATGGGTGAGAGTGATGGGGAAGGAAGAAGACAAGGTTGGGGTGAGAGGGTTTTGGCGGGGAAAATTAAGCTGGGTTTTGGGTATTTGTTCTGTTTTGGGTAATATTGAGAAGAGGTTCAAAATGATGGGGAGGTTCAAGTAGTTAAGTGGGGGTTCAAAAGGGGTTTAGGTAAAATGGTTTTGTTTTGTATTTTGGTTTTTTTAGAAAATGTATTTAGTTGTATTTTTGTTATAAAACATTTTTTTTTAAGAAATAAAATAATATTAATGAAAATTGGTGTTAATAAAAATAATTGTTATAAATAAAAATGGATAAAAATAAAAATAGTTGTTTTTAGTAAAAAAAAAACGTTTTCGGGGTAAAGATGGTAATTGGGTTCGGGAAAAGGGTAAAATGGAAATTTTGATTTAGGGATTGGTTTTTGAGTCTGATTCCCAAGCTCACTCCCAAATGTGAATCCCGGGCTCTGGATAATGTAGAAAATCGTCTTCCGGTTCCGTCTTCAAAGCACGTTTTCCATTCCGAGCTCATTTCTGTCCGTTTTGGTCCTGTTTTCGATCCTTTGTACCTGAAACACATAAAAACACACTCCAAGGATATCTGTAGCATAATTGGTTATATTTTCGTGTTTTTAGACATTTTTGTGGGCTTAGATGGGTAAAAATGATGAGTGAATAAGCACTCATCAACCTCACTCAAGTAATTTTTGGAAAACCTTTCAAAAAATTGACTAAGTTGAATGAACGGATGATTGATGGTCTAATTACATTCTCCGATGAAGTTGAAGATTTCGTCTACCAAATGCCACGTGCTCATCCTAGGTTTAAACATAAAGACGTTGAGGTTTGTAATAGAATGACCCCTATTTCATTGCTTAGTGAAAAGGATAGGCAGAATGGGCTTAGGTACCCATATGAGAAAACTAAGCGATATTACAAAAAATGCCTTGAATTAGGAGATGATTACAAAAAGAATAAAAGAACGTTGGAATGGCTTAAGTATGAGCACGAGAGGATGCGTGAGAAAACGTAGGAGCATGACTACGAGTCTAGCTACAAGACTCTTAAATAAAGAAAAGCGCTTCGTGGGAGGCAACCCATGCTTAATTGTTTGCTTGTTAGTGTCATATATCTTTTATTAATTGTTTATCCTCATGTTTAAATTTGTAAAAATGCTTTATTTTGTTTTTAACTTCGTCTTAATTACATATAAAGGTATTTTACATAAGGGATAAGTGTAGGGAGGATTACACACGTTTTCAAAAGAAACGTAAACATGAGAATAACAATTAATTAAAAGATATATATGTTTGTTTGTTTGAGTCAAATGCTTGTATCGAGTCATAATGGATGTTTTGCGTAAATTTTTCCGATTCTAAAGATGTAAATTTTCCGTAAATTTTCCGTAAAATCATGAGACCGCTTTTTGTCAAGATAACTCGACGGCGTCAGATTGCAACCGACGGCGTCGGGAAGGAGTAAAACATCGATTACTTTTTCTCGTTTTCGAGCTACTTATAAATTTTGGAATTTTCCGTGTCTTAATTTTCTTAGAAATTGTAAACATCCATTCCACAAGCATTATATCCTAGTTTAAATCGAGTCTATATATATTATTACCGCCGATTTTACGCGAAGGTTTCGTTTGTTTTCTTCAAGTGTGCGTGTTTAGTTTGTCAAGAAGAAGTTACATAAGATTGGAAGGAGCTTTTCATAATAATTCTTCTTGAAAAGAATTTAACCACCACTTTGCACGGATCCTACCGAGCTAATCGGGAGTATTAGTTTCTTTCGCTTTTAATTACCTTCTTTATCATAACTTTGATATTTTCGGGAACATTGGGGACAATGTTCGGTTTAAATGTAGGAGGGAAAATAAAACGGAACTTTGAAACTATGCTTATCCTTGACTATTTGCTTTGTCTAATTGTGATTGTGTAATAAACCATGAGAAAATGTCGGTTAGGTAATTTTGGCACCAAATTTAAAATTTTCATGACATATAGGAGTGGGCCATTAGTCTTAACAAAAGCTGCCTCACGGATAGGAAGTTGCATGACTAGCACAAAACCCTTACCACCCAAATTCCACCCAAAATGCGAGGATCGCCCTTAGATTAGTAGGAATTAAAAGCATTCATCTTTAATGCTTAGAGTGTGAACCGGTAGTATATTAGATTCTAGAACTTGTTTTGTGATGCATTCCGAGATCGCAAGTGAGGCTACACTTGTGTAGTTAGGAATAACTAAATGATAAGAGGCATTAGGATAACCCTTGTTTGATACCGTAATATAATTACTTCTTCCACATCGGTTGAGTAATTCCCCACACCCTTTGCGTTGTACTCATCTTTAGTACACGATACCCTAGTTAACCCCTCGAGCCTATCCTTTTCATGTTCTCGTGATATTTCGGTTTTTCCGGAATATCAATGAAGAGCATTGTTTACACCCCACCCCCAAATATACACCCAAATCGCCTTAGCCTACCCCTTATGCACTCACTTTTAGTGCAATTATTTGTTATCACCTTAAACCCTTAGTTCAATTATCTAGTTGCTTGCATAAGTTGCTAAGTCGAGTCATATCCTTTGTATACAGTTTTGGGACGATTGGGATTCATGGGAAAAGTTAAAGTTTATGAAATGACGGGAAGGGAACGTTAAATTCAAATTCCCTTTGTTTACGTAATAATGTACCCCAAGTGTTTTGATCTTTTCAATTCGGGTCAAATTAGTGTTAGAGTAATAAAAACTCAAGTGTAGGGATATGCCTGTAAATCCCTAGTATTTTGATGTTACCGTAGAGGATGGTAGAGTAAAAGTGTATGAAAAAAAAAAAAAAAAAAAAAAAAAAAAAAAATCGAAAAAAAAAAAATAGAAAAAGAGAAAAGAAAAAAATAGAGTGTAAAAAAAAAAAAAAAAAAAAAAAACATACGGCTACCATCCTACATCTATCCTTTAAATTTATGTTTGTTTATTTCGGTTATCTAGAGTTTAGAGTGTCGAGTCTTGGCTTAGCAACGCCATTCTTCATATGCGATAACATAAAGATTTTGACTTACCACCACTAAATAGCCTATCCCACCAAACCCTTATTTCCTACCGTAAGCCTAACGTTACAACCCTTTAAAAGACCTCTTTGATAGTCTTTCCTAGGTGCTTATGCCAAAGCGATGGATGTTTGATCTATTCTCAAGCCTATGGTAATCTATGTACTAGGACCGTTAATGAGTGTTTATCTTCCATTTCCTATATTGTTATATTTCATTTATACACCGAGAGAGATGTGAGTATCCAAACACCCCATGTGAGGTGCTAGTATGTAATTTCGTGCTTGTTATGACTTTTATGGGCTTATATGTGTTGTGGACCGCTTTGAATTAATCTTGAATGACCCTAACTTATAAATTAATTCAAAAAGCACATTTGCTGAGGACAAGCAAATAACAAGTGTAGGGATATTTGATAAGGTTTTAAAGGTACCATTTGAGGGTCGTTTAAGTCCTTATTTGATCACTTTTGTATCCGTTATTGCTTAATATCGTTCCTTTTCACTTTTTAGGTCTCGTGAAGGCAAAATCTTTGGAATGGCACTTATTTGGACGTAAAGCGCGAATATATGAAGAAAATGGCCAAAGTCGAAATCGACACTCACGGTCATTGAATGTAGAAGGCGACGGCGTCGGGTGCTATGTGTGCGACCGTCGGAGAATTATTGTGACGGTCGAACTCAAAACTCGTGTTTTCAAGAGACGGCGTCTAGTTGTGAAAGAGTAGGCCGTCGCTACTCGGACGGCCTAGATGCGATCCGCACGACGCCGAAAGCGAAAAGGACGGCGTCACGGACATAAGGTGACGCCGTCGCAAGGTTAACGTGGCCAAGACGAAACCCTAATGGCGGCGACACGACGCGCCACTAAACATAAGGTGACGCCGTCGCAATTGTAATCTTATATATAGAATCGAATTTTTGGTCTTTGTGTGGAGAGTCTTTGGAGTAAAACCTAAAACCGAACCTAAGGTGTCTTGTACAGTATTTTAGGGTTTTAACCCTATCTTACACCAAGATAAGTCTTTGCTTCATTAATTCAATTATGTCTTTGATTATTTGTGTGTATGCTTGCATGTTCTCCATGTCCGGCTAATTTATTTGTGTGTTTGCTTAGGAAGTATGAAACTTAATTATTGAATATTGATTGGTTGTTTCTTATCTTAGTTGATTAATGATCAAGTAATGCGATAGGTCATTAGTTGTGTACTTAATGCTTGATTCATCTTTGTGAACCTTAGAGTATGATTACCTAAGTGATTGTAGGCTAAAACATCCGAAGAGTGCCTTAGAGTAGGAGTCTATAATCTCTAAGTGGATTTGTAGACAAGACCCTTTGGTAAGTTCAAAGAGTTAGGGAGAAACGCATACCCTACAACTTTAGAAACACAACGCAACTAGGAATAAGACGTGACACTCAACCATCAATAGGAGATAATTAAGGAGTAATACAAACTAAGTAAACACATCTTTAAACTATCATACGAGCACACATTAATTAGACATAGACTCCCACAACCTTAGTTTAGAAAATTAGATAATAGTAGAGTAATCGGTAGAAATACCAAACCCTCAAATCCAATACCCGAGATTCGTACTTTTCCATTTTCATAAAATATAAAAAGATAAAAAATAATCTTCCTCAACCTTAACCTTAGCGTAGTAACTCCCTACTAGCATTCCTATTCCCCTAGAGAACGATATCAATACACGTGGCTTACCCTAATTACTACACTACAACGATTAGGTTCACAGCCTAGGGTGTTATAAAACTTGCTCGAAGAAAAGGAAGTTTCCTTGACCCCGAACGACGCGTGTAGCGTTATCAAAATGAAGAATTGAAGTCTACGAGCTCAAGAACAAAGACAAGAATAGAATGCTAGGATTGAAATGTATAACATGGGGTGACCTCCTTGGGGAGATTGTTAGGAATTAGAAAATTCCATAGTGAAGAGTCGGTCACCCCTAATATTATCTAGCATAAGTTAGCTCGTAGACATATCGTTATTTACGTTATTTAGTAGTTTATTTATTAGTTTGTAGCGTAGTATAGCTTAGTGCAACACCGTGGAGGAAGGACGGTCTTTACCCACCAGATACCGATCCACAGCCGATAGAGGTCGTATTTCTTGTAACTATAAATACCCCTTCCATCCATGGAAGGGGTGGTGCTTTCAATCTAATATTCAACATTTTGTGAAGTAACTCTCTACCAAGAAAACACCCAACTCTCTAACTTTCTCTCTCTAATGGCAAACATGTATTTTGATCTCCCAAGACCACCCGAATCATCAAACACATAAATATACGATCCTACATTTCCATTTTTTCGGGCGAGCTCCATTTTCCGGGGAAACATCATTCTCGTTTATAAGTTGATTACAGTTAACTACCGTTTCAAACAAAGGCTAAGGGTGTGCTTGGTTCAAACTCAGAAAAGGGAAAGGGAAAGGCAATGATAATGGTGAGGAAAGGCAAAGGGAAAGAAAATCATCCCCCCCCTAATTTATTTGGTAATGGCCCATTATCCACTATTGGGTAATGGGTCATTGCATTATACTCTACCAAGCACCATTATTCATTATCTTTCCCATTCCTTACCCCTTATAACCCCTTACCAAGCATGCCCTAATAGTACCTTTAAACTCTTTTATCTCTAAGTATATAATTTGCAATTCTTTCTTCACAAGATTGGTAGTCTTAACAAGCCAAATGACGCAATGGACAACCACGACGCAAGAAAAAAGGCGAGCTAAAACATGACTATGGTTAAAGATCTGGAAACCGCGTATCTCAGATTCCAATAAGTGTTCATCATGAATCACAAAAACCACATAAGATCAAGGTTAAATGAACCATAAGATTCAAGTTATCTTACATCGGTTCCCATCACAGATTATATACCCAATCGTTTGGTTTACAGAAACCTCAAACCGAAAAGTCAAATGTATAGGGTGAGTGAAGGTGCAGAGGATGGAGATGTTTATATATAAAAATAAGAAAACTTGAATCTGATGTAGGTGGGGTGACATGGAAATATTTATATATAGAAATAAGAAAATGACCGGTTAACCCGCTGACGTGGCGGTATTTTATACTTTGTAACTGGCTATAGCCGGTCACTTCTGACAAATTTGATAGTATTTGTAAAAGATGTAAAGTTTGGTTGGTGATAATGGTATTCTAAAGGGTACTGTTAATACAAATAATCTGTAAAAACATTTATTTATATTTTACGATCTTCTAAATGTTTTGTCGATAACAAACGTAAAATCATTTTAACGAAACAAATAAAATACGTAAATGGATTGAGCCAATAGTTTACTAACATACTTATATTTTCATATAAATCACTAAACAAGTAATAGTGCTTTCATGATTTAGTAATGCATATGTACAACAACTAGTGTTTACATATTGGGTAGATATATACATACTTAGTATGTATTATAATGGGTAATAGAATGGGTAGAAATTTAAGTATTTAACCCATTGACTTAATACATTGAATGTAGTTGGGTAAAACCCAAAGTCCATGACCCATACCCATGACCCATTGCATGACATCATGCATAAGTCATAATGGGTATTATCCATGACCCATGGAGCTAACCCATAACTCATGGACTAGATGCATTGTATCTTCTAGATACATTGTATCTACTTGGATACCCATGGTCCAAAGTCTAGGACCTATGACCCATAACCCATGACCCATGACCCATGACCCATGACCCATAACCAATGGCTAATGAGTAGCATCTCACGGATCCCTCAAGATACACTAGACGGATCCCTCCAACAAGGGATCCGTGGGATCCGTGGCAGTAGCATATTTTGTCTATAAATAGTGAGTCATCTCTTCATTGTAACTTACCCCTTTCACACACATTTTCTCTTAGTATTGTAAACTCTCTAACCTCAGATCCAAGGGATCTTTCTATGTAGTTTGTGTTTATGTAATTCTCTAGGTTCCTCTTAAAGGCGAGATCACCACCTCTTGAAGTCGAGCAAGCTCAAGTCCATGGGTTGCCAAGCTTCTTCATCATCAAGACTACTGATGGTATCTTGTTGATAGTTCTTTTCTTTCTCATTAGAAGTGTTGTGTCGAAGACATAGGTGAAAGATGTCTAAAGGGTCAAGACGAAGACATTAGTGAAAGGTGTCGAAGAGTCATATTGAAGGCATTAGTGAAAGGTGCCAAAGATCCGTGTCAAAGGCATTAGTGAAGGGTGCCTAGAAGTCGAGTCAAAGGCATTAGTGAAGGGTGCCTAGAAGTCGAGTCAAAGGCATTAGTGAAAGGTGCCTAAGGTGTACATTCGATATGGTGTGTCGATGTACAAGATAGATTTGTATTGGGTCTAAGGATATTGATATCCTTGTTGATGTTGTTATAAGGAGTGGATCTCCTTTGGATAGGAGTTGTGCAATGCTGGGTAGTAGTTACACCTTTGTAATGGAACTCGGTATCTAGCCTTGTACCGGATAAAGTGTAGGCGACGTTGTGATAGGTTTGGTTCTACCTCGTGGAAGAACCAGGTGTCTAGCCTTGTACTAGATAAAGAGTAGGCGACGTTGTGAAGGCTTCTCCGCCACAAGGAGTTTGTGTTGTGTAGTGATTACGAACTCTCGAGTAGGTGACTCGAGGGGTGGAATAGGGCAAGGAAGGTGTCCTTGTAGCCGAACCATTGTGCTTCTTACCTTTTATCTTAGTTTTATTTATCTATATGCTTGTGTATTAACATCCAACACACACGTTCAAATAGATTGACATAAGTCGATCTAAATAGTTTAAAACCAAGTTTTAATTGGTAAAACTATTCAACCCCCCCCCCTTCTAGTTTTCCATAATTGGTACAAGAGCTTCATTACCAAGCTTTTAAAGTATATTGTACCTTAAAAACTTGACACGATCCGTGTATAATTGAAAACTATAAAGAAGGTCTTTTACAAAAATGAATACCATATCTTAAAAACACTTTTGTAGGATGTTGATTAGATGACAACATTATATTTCTTATTTCTTATTTTATCTTACTAAATTGCACTAACCTTTCTTGTCATTTTTCTTAGTTAAAGCTCATTTTTATCAAGCCATAGGAATTCATTGGTAACAAGATTACATTTTTTAAGAAGGTATCTTAATTACTATCTAGATCACGAAGGAACCGGAGTTGTCTATTGACATTTTTCTTGTCAAAAGCAAAAGACACTCCTAATTACATTAGAGGTATGACTTTCTACTTATCTCTAAATAACATTAGCTTAAGAATAAGTATGCTTGCATAGGGTATTATATGATTATCTTCTTTACATACTCATGTTTTACACATAGCTTCTTTAGGAAACTTTTCCTGCATACGTGTTACTTTTTCTGCTATAGTCTAGGTTTATTAACATTTTTTTTTCACTTAATCCAAAAATCAAATCTTTCTAATAATAAAACAAAACACAAATCTCAAAAATTCCTCCTTCCCCATAAAATCTCCCTCCGCTCGTCAACTCCACCAAACCCTCATTTTTTAAATCTTCCACTTTCAAAAATTACATCTCATTCAAACTTCATCTTCCTTCTCATCTCATCTCATCTCAAATCAAAACCAAGGAAGAAGTTCATCATCATGGTTTATATCGCCTTCGTGATCATCGTCTTAACACTCATCGCTCTCGTGTATCCCATGATCAAGTTTTCTCATGGAGACATGTACTTTGTGTTGTTAATCTACATTTGTATCATATATCCAATCTTTTGTATCGCTCTTAGAGTTGAAATGAAATATTACTAATGTCTTAGTTCTTTTTCTCGTTTGTTTTTCATTATGTGTTTATCATTTTCTTTTCATTTTTATCTTTCACCTTAACATACTTTTGAAACCTACAAAGCATGCTTAACTAGTAAATATTGCCTAGAACACACCTTCCTTTTATAAAACTAAAGGTTGCAAAAATATATTTTACGTCGAGACCAATTTTCTGTAACTGCAGATCCACGGATCCCTAAAGTTTAACTAGCCGGATCCCTCTTGGAAGGGAACCGTGAGAATCGTGGAACTGGAAAACAGAATCTCATGCAACATAAAAATCTACCATAAAAGAAAAAATCCCACTAGAATGTTTAGTACTAAGTAAGTTAATTGTCATTGTTAATAAAAATCAAGTAAAAACATTAGGAGATCATTCTTCATCTGTCAAAATGTCCTTCGATGCATTTCATCATACTAACTTCTCACTTCCGTAGGTCTCGTCATGAGTCATGAGTATGAATTCGACTTTCAACTCACTCACGTCTACATTCCTAATATCTCCCTTGAGCCCAACATACCTGGCAATCATGTCTGTGGTTTCAATAATCTCGAAACTCGTCACTTCCATGAAGGACGTATTGTTGACACACCTCTACTATACGAAGAAGGTATCAATACCTCTTTCTGAACCATAGGACTAGAAGGCCTTCTCGGAATAAACGAGAAAATATGTCCACGATTTGTATTGGAAATCTTCCGTCAAGTTGAACTCGTTCGTAACGAGGATCAATCTCTATCACTTTGGTTTTGGATCAAAAACAAAATTTTTGTCGTAACCCTTGGGAAATTTGCTCACATTCTCCGAGTTCCAAATCATGGACAATGTGCCTTCACTGAAGATTGGTCTCTTGATTCTCTCTTCAACCATCGTGAAGAAAATAGTCCATATTGTTCACACATACCTTCCCCTCAAGAATTAACTCGCATGTTATGCAAACCTCAACCCTATTACTCTGATCCAAATATCTTTACACGTGATATTCGAGATGAGTTTAAAACTCTCGCAGTTATCCTACGTGAAAATGTTTGGAGTCTTAGGGGAAATCGTGAAATCCTTCCCGCTTGTTGTGCTCACATAATGTATTGTTTGCTAACCCAACAACCATACGATCTCACCTATTTCTTCGCAAGACGAATTGTAAACCTTCAAGGCAACAAGAACAAACTAATCCCTTATAGAATGTTCCCGACACGCCTTTATCATCATATCATGTACTTCCATCCTCAATTTCAAAGTCCGTTGTACGTACTTGTGAATAAAATGATGGAACCTCTAAACACATCTCACATCAAGTCTTTCTTCATCCCTGAATCGGCAAATACTCATCATCCATTTAACGATCCATCTAGCAAAAACGCTCAAGAAACTTAGTTTCCTTTCCAAATAGGTTCAATCCTTTGATTTCACCTTTTATCATTGTAATGTGATTCTTCTCATAAAATAAAACATTTAACGTTTGATGTCTCGCCTATATAGTTGTTCAAACTTCTTAGAAAACACTGGCTTTGAAATACGATACCTTGTGCAACTTTTGCATACCTTCTGTGAAGGTATTGTTTAGCAGGAGACGGATCCCTCACTTTGTACTAGACGGATCCCTCCACTTGGGGAACCGTGGGATCCGGGAAAACAAAAATGCAGTTGCAAACTTTATACATCAAACCATCTCCTTAGACAACTTCACACTTGCTAAACATAATGCCTTAGGACCACTTAAACCTTCCTCAAGCTCAGTAGGGATCACACTCACTTATTGTCAACTTAGAATCACATTAAAAAGTGCTTTTAGATTTATCATTTCACCAAAGCTCATCATCCTTCCGCTCCAATACTCATACATTATCCCTCACGTGTTAACTTATCTAGTTTTATAATTCTCTCAATTTTATCAAATTGATCTTTGTTCATCCTTACCCCAAAATGGGTCAAAAACTAATTTTTCATTTCCTATAATTTTTTAGGAATTTTCAATATTATCTTAAGTTACCATCTGATCTTTAGGATCATTTAGCACCACTTGACACTCTCAAATTTCCTAGTGTCATCTTTGATCATTCATTTGTACTCATAAAGTCCCATTTTCTTCCATAAAAGGCAATCATTAGCTACCATCACTCATTGTCATTGACCATTTAAGTCTCCTTTCATATAAAACACTTAGGAAGTCTGAAACACTCAAAATGTATAGGTACTAGACCTTACAAAACATTATTTTTCTTCTTTCTTGGCTGCTGAGAGCTAGATCCCTAGGATTAGCTTAGACAGATCCCTCATTGGAGGGAACCGGCTAACAGTTTCAGCTAATCCTAGCTAAAACAATCATTTCAAGCTCTCCTTCCTAACTTGAACACTCCATCTTGTCTTAATTAAACTCCTAGATCAGTGCAACTCTGAAGTTGACTCTTGTACATGCAAATCATCACTTTCTAAAGGATCTTAGTGGCTTAAGTCTTGAATGCACTTGTCAAATCCTTCTGTTTATAAACCATCTTGTTAGGACTCCTAAATTCATCATCTACAACCTCATTCTCAGCATTTAGAATCATCTCATCATGAGGAAAGCTCCTAGTGGTAACTCATCCACCAAAGGACCACCCAAGAAACTTGCTCTTGTTATTCAAGAAATTTCTTCAACCGAATCATCTCCCGTTAAATCCACAAATGCTAGGATCTTCCCTCCACCTATCAAACCAATCCCCAAAAGGATTGTTCCCACAAAACTACCAATGCCAAACACCACCATACCCCCTAAACCAAACACTCCTATTTCCAATAAACCATCACCTTAGTGCCTAGAGCCATATCATTCACGACTCCACTCTCATCACCACACCTCTCCAATCTAGAGGACTTGCCTCCTAGGCCTTCTCATCCTCCATCATTGCCAACATTCACCTCAATAGAAAGAATAGCGCAACAAAATCAAGGTGTTGAATCAACACTAGCCCCGACATTTTTTTCTCCGTCACCCTCAAATAGTCCCTTTTGGATTATGAGGAATCATCAAAGTCAACCACCCGATTACATGGAAGTAGACACCTCTATACCACCATTCTCATCACATATTCCACCACCACCACCTTTGGTTGAATCACCTCCAAATATACCTCCACAAATTCCTGGTTCTTTTGTGGAATCTCAACCAAACTTTCCATCTCAAGCCATTCCTTTTCTACCACCACCATTTCCGAGCCATGACGAAGGTTGTTATCATTGTCAACATGTTGAAAGCTTGATACATGAAGTACGTGAAGATCAACGTTTCATGTTTTATCACCTCATCGAACGTTTCGACGAGATCAACAAATCTAAACAACCTTGAGCTTAAGGATTCAAGTGGTGTCATAGTCTTAAGCTTAACTTAGATAGTTTAGGAATCGTATTACATGGTTAAGTCATTCTCTTAGTTTTTAGAGATATGTAGATTATTTATCGTATTTTTATTGAATGAAATTACATGTTATATGCCATATTGTCTTGAGAATATGTTTGGTGCCTTAATACATATCTCATTTTGATGTTGATATCAATTTTTACATCACCATTGCTATCTTAAGCCTACAGACAGACGGATCCCTCAGTTTAGCTTAGACGGATCCCTTCTAAGAGGGAACCGTGGGATTCGTTATACAGAATAATTTTTTACTACTAACTTGAGTATTATTCGCAGGAAATTATGCTCTATACACTTGTTTTTAACCTTTGTTTTGTAGATTTTCAATATACACATGAAGACTTTGACACCCTTAGCTAGGGGGAGTTTCTTGTCAAAGTAAAACATTGCAAAAATTCATTTGCAATATCATTCATATAGCATTACATTACATGACGTCCTCCTTGCAAAAGTTGCAATCATCAAGGGGGAGCATATTCGTCACAAAGACGAAACCATTTGCAAACGTAGTTGCAATACACTAGTTTAGTATTTCTTCTTACTTGACGCCCTCACAAAGGGATGGACTCGTCAAGGGGGAGCTAAGTCGAGAATACTTCTCCTCACTTACTCTCTATTTTTCATTTTTTTCTTTTTCTTTCTTTTCACATGTTTTTCTTAAAACAATGTGTTAGTTTCTTTTCGACGCTCTTTTTGTTTCGACAACAAGGGGAGAAGAGAGTAAAAACTCCAATTCATCTCGGATATCACGTGTAAAGTAAACACAAGTTGTTATAACTAAGAACACTTAGATCCTCTATGGATCTTTTTATTCACTGAAACTCTATGTTTCAGATGAGTTCCCTATTACAAACTATATGGTTCCTTTTCTAGACAAGGAACCCTAATACTATTACAACCCAATCGTTTAAACATGCAAGCATGCATTTAATGACTAATACACCAAACTTTATTGAGTAGATCAATTATGCCCATGCAACCTTGGACAAGACAAGAATATGGAGAGTTAGCATTTAATTCATATGCGCATGTCGATCCTAGTCAACATTCACCCTTGTGATAACACAAGAACGCTTGTACTCTTCAAGAGAATCACTTCTTTTGATTAGCTTTTACTTATCAGCAGAATCCATCGGCAAGAATGTGCAGTAAATCCTACTTCACATAATTCCCAACAATCCTCCCTAAACGGAATTTGACTTGGTTAAGTTCCGGTTCTCGACCTTGAAAGATCTTTTGACACTTGAAGATAGAGAATTGTTTCCACACATTAGTAGCAAAGAACCACTAATAATATCATCTCTATGATGATCGGACTTTGAATCTCCGGTCTTTGCAAAGAATGAAGACATAACGTACATCAATACTTATCGGTTGCAATCTATTCTCATCACATCCGGTGTGTACACACGAGAGAGTGAATCATTGAAAATAATGGTTTTTTGTCTCTTTACCAATAGCCATTACTACTGGTGTAGCCAAATGTTTAAGTTCGAAAACTATGGTACATCGATAACCATCGATTTAGTAGCAAACCAAAGAACTATCTAAACGGATTTGATGTGTCTTTACCACAGCCGTTTGCTCGGGACTAGTCAATTCTTAGAATTGGTGAATTGATAACCAAATATGGAGATAGTTGCCTTTACCACAAGCCATATACTTGTGGGCTAGTCAATTATTGGATTCCAACAAGGAATAGACCATGGTAAATTGATGACCATACAACTCTCAGTAATTAAGCATGGGTGGTTGCAGACCCTATGATTTTGAGCAAACCATTACAGCTATCAACAGATTTGATATGTCTTTACCAAAGTTGTACCCTTTGGACTAGCTAACTCTTTGACATACACAAGGTATATCTGGAGAGATAAAAACCATCAAGAATAGCATCAAACCTGCAAATGCAAGTTTTTTTTTTTTTTTTTTTTTAACTAAGAATCTAACAAACAAACGAAACAATCAAGACAAAACAAATAAACCCTTGAGGCATATGCCTCCCCGAGGCCTATGCCTCCCTTAAACTCTGCGGTCAAGGGTTAAGCATCCCAATATTGACCACAAGGTGTTGAAACCTTGGTCCATCAAAAGCTTTAGTTAACGGATCCGCCACATTATCATCTCAGATGAATTTTAGCCACATTTATCAAATGTTTTTCATATGCATCTCTTATAAAGTGGTGTCGATTTCAATATGTTTGGTTCTACTTTGAAAAAGCTGGATTTTGACAATGCATATGGTACTCGATTATCAATAAAAGAGTTGTGTTCATGAAGTTATACCCATAGTCCAAAGAATTGGTTTTGAATCGAGCACCGACCATAGATTTGCTGTGACAACATACTACGCTTGATGGTTGAGGTAGCCACAATCGTTTGTTTCTTGGACCGCCAAGAAATCAATCTTTCAAGGAATTGTGACCTCGGTTGTGGATCTCCTATCTAGATTTGCACCGGCATAATCACCGTCACTATATGCTTCCAACTTTAAAGGAGACTCTTTTGGGTACCAAAGGCCTAAGCGAGGTTGTCCTTTTAGGTACTTAAAGATTTTCTTGTGACATTGAGATGGGAAGTAAGTGGAGTGACTTGATGTCGAGAGCACACACTTACAAAGAAAGGTAATATCGGGCCTTGAAGTCGTTAGATACATTAATGAACCAATCATAGATCGTATAGATGAACATTCAGTGTAGATCTGGATCATTGTTGGCTTTTGTTTTGGAGCTTCATAAGGTGTTGTGGCGATCCTGACACCTTCCATGCCGAATTTCTTCAACATGTCCTCACATATTTATCCCGACCGATAAATATCCCATCCTGCTTCACTGAACTTGGAGACCTAAAAGAAAGTAAGCTCTCCCATAGCACTCATCCGAAATTCTCCTTCTATAGATCCTCGAATTCCCTACACCAAGCTTCTTTAGTTGATCCGAAAATGATGTCATCCACATACACTTGCACAAGTATGATGTCATTGAGTTCTTCTTTAGAAAAGAGTCTTATCAATGGCACCTCTTTTGTAGCCATGCTTGCAGAAATGATGAAAGCCTAGCATACCAAGCCCTTGGTGCTGATGAAGTCCATAGAGAGCTTTAACGACTCTGTAGACATGATTAGGATGATCCGGGTCTTCAAATCCTTTTGGTTGTGTGACATAAACTTCCTCTTCAATCTCACCATACAAAAAGCACCTTTAACATCCATTTGATATAGCATGAAGCCCATGTATGATGCATATGCCAAGAAAATTTGAATGTCCTCTATTCTTGCAACAGTGCAAATACTTCATCATAATCAATTCCTTCTTCTTGCTCGTAACCTTGAGCGACTAATCTTGCTTTGCTTTTAATAACCACACCCTTGCATCTCTTGTGTTCTTCGAATCCATTTAGTTCCAATGGCATATTTGCCATCGGTAATGGTACCAAGATCCAAACTTATTGGTTCTAAAGCTGTTGCATTTCATCTTGCATTGCCTTAATCCAACTTGAGTCTTCAAGAGCTTGAGAGACACCGGTTGGCTCTACTGAGAGAGAAAACACGCAAGCAGACAATGCTTGAAGTTTGTGTGATTGTCTCTTTGCCGATTAGAGACATAGGAGAGAAAAGCAACTGTCCAAATTTAGGACTAGAGATAGCCCTTCAAGTTCTAACAGAGCTAGAATGTCACCAATAATATTGGATTGAGGGTGAGTGATGTTGATTCTTTTGGTAGCGATGGGGTTGACATCAATGGTAGGTTCAAGATTAGACACAGTTGGTACAAAAGTTGTGTCATAGGAAGGTGTGGTGAAAATGCCAGATTAGGGTTGATGATTTCCAAGATCCGAAGGACTTGAAAGCGAGTATCTGGTCACCAAAGTCGTGGACACTCTAGTAGGAATAGGAGTAAAGCAGACGAGCCAGCCAGATTTGGTGACGATGGAGAGGCTGCATCAATGTCGTGAAATGTGGTTTCAATGACGGTTTCATTTGCAAACTCCCCATTCACCTTCTCGACTTCAAGCTTAGCGCAAACTCTTGAGTCCGAAGCCTAGAAAGGTCCTCAACATAGTGTGATTCATCTTCACTCTCAAATGAATTATCTTTTGAAGAGTTTCTGCAAAAATGTTAGGGGAGAAAGAAGGCACAAGAATGGGTTGTTCATCATCTTCAAATTCACTTCCAGTCGACATCCAAGGTACTGCATTGTTAGTGGGAGATTCTTGAGCACGCACTTTGGTTAGCCATATGTCTAGTATAACCCGGATAGTCGATTAGGTAGTCAAGATCAAAAGACCACACATGACCACATCCTTGAACATTTGGCTTATCTTCTAGGTATCGAGGTTCAAAGTCTCCTCTATCTTCTTGGCGGATAAGTTGTACACTCTGTAAGCCTTGCTATTAGCCGAATAACCCACAATATAACCATCATCGACCTTTTCATCAAACTTCCCTAAAGGATCACTTGTGTTCGAATGGTCACTTGACAACCAAAAGGTTTGAGGTAATGAATGATTGGAACCTTCCCAAAGAGAAGTTCATATGGTGTCTTGAGGTGAGGTCTAGTTATGGAGACTCATAAGCACATAGCAAGATGTGCCAACTTGATCCGAACATAGTGGGCAATTTAGAGTCTGCAAGCATTGATCTCGCAGCCTCTATCAAGGTCCTATTCTTTCTTTCACCACCCCATTTTGTTACGGGGTTCTTGGATTGCTATAGTCCTCTTAATCCCTTTAGACCTCTGAGTTCTATTATAATGGCATTCTTGAACTCGTCCCATTATCACACGAATTCCTTAACCTTCTTGTTCAACTGATTTTCAACGAGGGTGATGAAGTCTTTCAAGACCGGAGTTGTTTCATCTTAGTCCTTAGAAAGAACACCCAAACAAAATCGCTATATCCATCGCTGATGACCAAACAATAGAACTTGTGATCAATGCTTCGACTTGAGTTGGACCAAATAGATCCATATGTAATAGTGAAGAGGCTCGAGATGATGCTCACCTGCAGTGTGACTTTGTAGGATGCTCTGTGTTGCTTCCCTTTGTTGCATGCAACACAATTATGATCATTGGAGAACACTTTGGTGGGAAGACCTTCGACAAGACCTCTTTTGGAGAGAGTGTTTATAGTTTTGAAATTCACATGAGCCATTCTCCTATGCCATTTATTGGACTCATCCAATGATGCTTTAGCCAGCAAACAAGTGAGGTCACCTTCAGGGTGAACTTCATTGAGGTTGAACGTGTATAGATTGTGAGTTCGAGGGACTCTCAGCAGAATTGAGGTATCTTCTGGAAGCTTGAACTCTTTAGAAAGCACAAGACATTCATTTTCAGAGAAGAGTACCTTGTTCTTGGTGTCACAAATTTGTGAAACAGAGAACAAGTTGAAGTTCTGAAGCTCCCTAACATAGTACACGTTTTCAAAGTTCAGTAGAGGTGTCTTGATGGTGCCTTTTCCAGTAATTCTACCATCACTTCCACCAAAGGTCACATTCCCTCCTTCTTCAATAGGAACAAAATTGTGCATCATATCTCTATTTCCAGACATACTTCTTGAGCAACCACTATCAACAATACCAATATCTTTATGCCTAAGGGGATGATCCTACGAAACAAACATATATACAAAGAATGTTAGTATATCGAGGAGGCTCAAGTCATTGTTGACTTGAACCGCCTTGTGGATCATTAGATTTAGGTTTAGTAAAGAGTAAGATCCACCATTGTTCTTGGGTTTCCATTGATATTTAGGTCTCTTATTATTCCAAGAACAACCTGCTGAGGACTTGACAGCAGTGCCCCAACATCCTTTCCCATTTTTCATAGAGTCAACATATGTAGGCCAATACCCATGTTTAAAGTATGGGCTAGTGGGTGGCACATAAGGTCTATCAGCTGATCTCCTCCAAGGAGAGTCAGTTCTAGCTTGAGGGACATAAGGTGGAATATTTTTAACATTGGTCCACACTGGTCTTTGTTTCTGCTGATTAGCACTAACACCCAATCTTTGCTCATAAAAATCACAATCCTTAATAAGATGAATTTTACTTCCACACATAAAACATGTCTTCCTTTTGGAAGATGTATTCACCAAAAAAGAGGTTCGATTACATGTAGAAGTACTTAAACAAGAAACATTAAAGGAATTGTTTTAACAGATAAATTATTCAAAGATTGAAAAGACAAGTCTTGGGAGGAGCAGGCTTGGAAGTGGACACTTGTGAGAATCCTAGAAGGCTTGTAGATAGACTGGGTGCGAGGCTTGGGTGAAGGCTCGGTGGAGGGCTTGGAAAGGTCCGACTTATCACTTGAATCACAACTAGCGAAGACCCTTGATCCGATGAATTGTCACCGTCGGAGAAAGAGACAAAGTCATAAGATGAAGCATCAGAGTCTAGTAAGTCATTTGACTTTCTGCCATACAAATGGTGTGATCCATCAAAGTCAACAGTGATAGATAGGTCAGTGGGCATGAATTCACCTCTAATAGGGCCAGGGACAGCATGTAAGTCACCTTCCTTTCTAAAGTGTGCTAATCCTGCAGGTGTAGATTTACGCCCATCTTGCCTAGCTTCCAATCCTACATACTTCTGAAAACCTAAGCCTATTCCTGAGTTCACAGATTGACTATTATAGAGTTCTCTAGCTAGATTGTCACCAGATATCAACCATTGTTTGTGTCTAGCTATTTCCTCTGCAAGTTTCTCTTTAAGCTCTAGATTCTCAGTAATAGTATTAGCTTTTTCTTTTTCCGTGCGTTTAATGTTAATATAAGCAATATCTAGATCAAATTGCAGCACCTTAATCTTTTCTTCATAAGCTATCTGATTCTTTTGAAACCAAACCTTTTGTCTTTCTAATGTTTTTAACGAGAGTTTATAAGCTTCATTATCAACATAGCATGCATTGTACTTAGGTTTCATAGTATCATAAGTTTCTTTCAGTTCATTGTATCTTTCACTACAACCAAATATACTGATTGTGTACCGAGAAAGACCCATGAAGGCAAACCGATCATGCCTATCTTCCAAGTGCACCTTGCCGTGAGTCCAAGCTCAGACAGCGACTTCCTCGGTCGCGGGTTCATATGCGGCCAGTTGACTGCTCATCCATGGTAACGAGAGTCAAGTGCTAGCTCCCTACATTTCTGGCGATATGAGTGGTAGCTAGCTCCTCTCCACTCTTCTTGTCTTTGCACTCTCTAGAGAAATGACCCATCCGATGACAAGAGAAACACTTGACCTTTCTCCTATCAAACCTAGTGGATCCTTTCCCATGAACCCAAACTTCCTTCACGCTTTCTCCTCAAACCTCTTGATATTCATCGAAAGCATGGCCACCGCCACTTTAGCTTCATCTCCTCCATCTCAAGAGGGTCCACTTGGTCAAAATCTTCATAAACAAGATGTCTTGAGTATCATAATCAAGAACAAATGAATGAAGCACATCCTCCAATACACCGCCGGTTGGCTTGAGGATGTGATGAGGTGGGACGATAAGATGATGATGGCGAGATAAGATGGACTTGAAGCATGCATCATCATATTGGAGTGAGATGTCCCAACAAAGGTTAAATGACCGAAGAGGATGCACGGTAGGAGATCGACATCGAGTTCAAGAGATCGAGTTTGTTGTATAGCTCATCAAAAGTGAGCATGTCCAACCCACCTTTAGCCTTAAGAGCTATCTCGACATGTAACCAAGATAGAGGCAAGGATCTCGGGAACTTGAGTTGCAATCATCATTGTCGAGGCAGCATTCGGTGATTCGGTGACTCGAATCTTATGAAACTGTCAGTATCCCTTGCGGATACCCTCTTCTTCGAGATATTAAACTCTTGGAAGTGTTGTCTCAAGATAGACTTCTCATCCTCCTCTGGACTCTTCATTCCCACCAAACCTTGCTTTTGAGCCATCCGGATGTCCTTTGCATCAACCATGTGGTGAAAATCACCTAAGTGATCTTCGTGAATGGATTGAAGAAGGATGGTTCTTACCTTGTGCTCCTACTGCTGCAAGAATCTCTTGGCATTTTGGGAGGAGCAATAGTAAACTTACCATCCAGATCCGGGATGGTCTTTTAGATTGTTACCATTCTTCACTATCTCCCACAGATTCCAATCAATATTGGAGATCCGATTCTGCATCTTCATGGTCCATAGATCATACACTTCCTTCTTTAGGTAAGGAAACTTACCATTCTTGTTGGAGAGACTAAGTTCTTTGCATAGAGGTAGTGGTTTTGATGTTCTCGTTGGTGGTGACTTGATTCATCATCGAGTTCGTGCATGGTGAATGAATTTTTGGTTGTATGTGGGTGAGGTAAATAAGGTTCTCAATATCTTAGAGACTCTCCCGAGGCTCTGATACCACTTGTTGAAAACTCTCAGACCTTGACAGATCTTTAGCACTCGTGGATCGTTAGTGTTGCCTATGTAATCACAAGCAAACTAATAGACAGTCTCTAACACTTGTATTCTATAGCGGAAAGTAAACACAAGTTGTTATAACTAAGAACACTTAGATCCTCTATGGATCTTTTTATTCACTGAAACTCTATGTTTCAGATGAGTTCTCTATTACAAACTATATGGTTCCTTTTATAGACAAGGAACCCTAATACTATTACAAGCCAATCGTTTAAACATGCAAGCATGCATTTAATGACTAATACACTAAACTTTATTGAGCAGATCAATTATGCCCATGCAACCTTGGACAGTACAAGAATATGGAGAGTTAGCATTTAATTCATATGCGCATGCTGATCCTAGTCAGCATTCACCCTTCAGCAGTAACACGGCAACGCTTGTACTCTTCAGTAGAATCACTTCTTCAGCAGATTCTGCTTTTACTTCAGCAGAATCCATCGGCAGTAATGACAGCAGAAATCCTACTTCACATAATTCCCAACACCCATGGGTAATTAGGAGCGTCTCACGGATCCCTCAAGATACACTAGACGGATCCCTCCAACAAGGGATTCGTGGGATCCGTGGCAGTAGCATATTTTGTCTATAAATAGTGAGCCGTCTATTCATTGTAACTTACCTCTTTCACACACATTTTATCTTAGTATTGTAAAATCTCTAATCTCAGATCCAAGGGATCTTTCTATGTAGTTTGTGTTTGTGTGATTCTCTAGGTTTCTCTTAAAGGCGAGATCACCACCTCTTGAAGTCGAGCAAGCTCAAGTCCATGGGTTGCCAAGCTTCGTCATCATCAAGACTACTGATGGTATCTTGTTGATAGTTCTTTTCTTTCTCATTAGAAGTGTTGTGTCGAAGACATAGGTGAAAGATATCTAAAAGGTCAAGACGAAGACATTAGTGAAAGGTGTCGAAGAGTCATATTGAAGGCATTAGTGAAAGGTGCCAAAGATTCGTGTCAAAAGCATTAGTGAAGGGTGCCTAGAAGTCGAGTCAAAGGCATTAGTGAAGGGTGCCTAGAAGTCGAGTCAAAGGCATTAGTGAAGAGTTCCTAGAAGTCGAGTCAAAGTCATTAGTGAAAGGTGCCTAAGGTGTACATTCGATATGGTGTGTCTATGTAGAAGATAAATTTGTATTGGGTCAAAGGATATTGATATCCTTGTTGATGTTGTTGTAAGGAGTGGATCTCCTTTGGATAGGAGTTGTGTAGTGTTGGGTAGTAGTTCCACCTTCGTAATGGAACTCGGTATCTAGCCTTGTACCGGATAAAGTGTAGGCGACATTGTGATAGGTTTGGTTCTACCTCGTGGAAGAACCCGGTGTCTAGCCTTGTACCGGATAAAGAGTAGGCGACGTTTTGAAGGCTTCTCCGCCACAAAAAGTTTGTGTTGTGTAGTGATTACGAACTCTCGAGTAGGTGACTCAGAGGGTGGAGTAGGGCAAGGAAGGTGTCCTTATAGCCGAACCACTACAAATACTCGCGTTGTGGTTTTGTGCTTCTTACCTTTTATCTTAATTTTATTTATCTATATGCTTGTCTATCAACATCCAACACACACGTTCAAATAGATTGACATAAGTTGATCTAAATAGTTTAAAACCAAGTTTTAATCGGTAAAACTATTCAACCCCCCTTTTTGTTTTCCACGGGTACATTACCCGTATTTAGAAATTTTGAAAAGTATGTTGGTATTTTAGCTCTTTAACCCTTATTATTTTTATATAAGTTTTGTGCCATGTGGACGCTGACAAGGATGCTGACTAGGCATGGAGTGGAATTAAATCCTAAAAATCAACCTGGGTGGGATTCAAACTCGGGACATTCGGGTTGTATAACAAGCAGCTTGCCACTATGCTAAGTGGTAAGTCATTGTTAATATATGCAAACAGTATATATTTATCATTTTGCAACGAAGCTAAAAAAGTCTATGAAGTTCAAAAAAAAGGTTATGCACTACACGTTTTTATACATGGTTTTATAAATGGTTTTATACACATTTTATACATGTTATACATGTTTTAATACATGTTTTTATACACGTTTAATACACGCTTTTATACATGGTTTTATGCGCGTTTTATACACGTTTTAACAAACGTTTTTATACATGTCTTTATACACATTTTTCTACATGCTTTTATACACATTTTTATACGCAGTTTTATGCACGTTTTTACACACGTTTTTATACACATTTTTACACACGTTTAATACATATTTTTATACATGTTTTTATGTGCGTTTTTATATACAATTTTATACACGTTTTTACAAACGTTTTTATACATGTCTTTATACACGTTTTTATACACTCACCACCGCCGCCTACTGCCACCTACCACCTACCACCACTACCACCGCCACCTACCCCCACCACCACTACCACTCGCCACAGCCACCTATCGCAACCAACCACCACCACCGCTACCGACCACCACCACTCACCACCGCCAACCACTCACAACCACCATGTGGTGGTGGTTGAAGTGGGTGGCGAGTGGTGGTGATGGTGGGGTTGGGTGGCGGTGGTGGTGGTTGGTTGCGATGGGTGGCGAGTGGTGGTGGTGGTGAGGTTGGGTGGCGGTGGGTGGCATAGGGTGGTGGTGGCGGTAGGTGGCAGTGGTAAGCGGCGATGCTGACTACTGGTGGTGGGTTGCGGTGGTGGTGGGTGGCAGAGGTTGGTTGCAATGGGAGGCGGTGGCGAGTGGTAGTGGTGGTGGGGGTAGGTGGCAGTGGTGAATGGTGGGTGGTGGGGTTGCGTGGCGGTGGTGGTAGTTGGTTGCGATGGGTGGTGGTGGTGGGTAGTGGGTTACAGAGGGGGTGGTATCGATAGCTGGAGTTGGTGAGCGGCATGGACAGAACTATGTAGGGGCAGGGGAGGGCCCCGACCCCCTCCCCCTCCCCCCCATTCAAAAAAAAAATGCGGCACCTAGTGTAAATATTATAAGTTTTAGGGGCAATTTAGTTGAGGTTACAAACAAATCTCCGATTCGGCCCTCCCAAATAAATTCGCCCCAAAAAATGTTCAAGTTCCATCTATGATGAGCGGCGATGCTAAGTGGTGGTAGTGGTGGGTTGTGTAAGAAAGAGTTATTGGGTGGAGATAACATTTTTACTAAAGGATACATATATATTGTTTGCATATATTAACAAGGATTTACCACTTAGCATAGTGGCAAGCCGCTTGTTAGACAACCTGAATGTCCCGAGTTCGAATCTCACCCAGGTTTATTTTTCGGATTTATTTCATAAATCGTCCATGTGGTTAATATCTTACAAAAATAGTCCATGTGAATGTGAAAGGACGAAAAATGCACCCACTGTTAACTTCTAATTGGATGAAAAATGGGTCAAAAGACCGGTTAACCCAATTTAAACAACCACATAAATCATTGGTGTAATTAATTGTGTTTTAGGACCAAACATGCAATTTTGTGTCAACTACAAGAACCAAACATGTAATTAACTCTATCTTTGCTTACGTAACAACCTTTATTTGATTCTTGTGTAAATGGAACAATTATTCTCAAGTTATAACTTACGGAGTATAAGAGACAAAACACTGTGTTAATAGACAAACTAATAATCAATTAATGATTGATCAACATGTTCTAATTTTATTCAGAATTGAAAAAACCCCACATTTTGGCTTGTTTTGAAACACCTACATTTTCTTTTATTGAAACATAGGAATTTGCATTAACTAATATGAGTTCGTCAACATCAACAATGCAAGGAGCATGAACATTTGATGCCCAATCTACAGAATGTGTAACTGAAACCTCGTTAGATTAGCAAATGCATGTTTGACCCTAAGCCGTTTGCTGGTTTGCACATATATGTAACTAATTCAAATATCATGATAAAAAAACGTTAACATGTAAAGTAAAAGTCATAAAATGTATCAATACAAAAGGATTAATACTTAAGGAAGCTAGCTAGTTGTAATAGTTTATACATTGAAAGACGGTTAAGCGTGTATTATATTGTTGTCTGGTTCATGGAATAACGACGAAAGACAAGTACGAAAACAAACGGCTTGGCCGGGTACCAAGAAAATGAAAGAGTCTTCAAAGCATCTTCTACTTCCAAAACAAATCAAGACACATATTACAACGTTTTACTTTTATCAAAAAATGCTAGATCTCTTATTCGAACCATGTATATAGGGACAAATTAGCAGCTTCAACAAATAGTAACAAGTCAATATGCTTTGAACAAAAAAAAAATGCCCATGTGTTGCTTTACCTTAACCGTCGTGGATATATTTTTACGATAAGGTGATTCCATTTATACATATGTTAAAACATTTCAACACAGTTTAGACTTGTTTAACTCGTTAGACTCAATTGAATCGAGACTTTGGCTTCTTTAACCGGTTAGACTCAGTTGAATCGTTTTTCTTTTAGCCGGTATGGTAAAATCTTTTATTTGTATATGTATTTGTTTTTTTGCTTCTTTTAAAGGTATAATTCATATATTATTGGTCGTGTGGAGTCAAAGACGCAACCAGAACTAAAAATGAGCATATTTGTTCACCAGTTAGTATTCGAGTGATATCAGATGGAAAATGATTTGTACGCTCTACTTTTTGATTGATACACTCCAACTTGTGCATTAAACAGTTGTACTGATTATAAATTTTGATTTAACTAGTTGTACATTATAGTATGTAAATCAAATTCAAATGTGCACAAATCATCTCCCATATCGTATAAGCAAGTTTATCAATGTGTTGATATCTATGTCATCATAGATTTTAATTTCTAAGTTGACTTTAATTCTTCTCATATATATGTGACAATGAAATGCGGAGTATCTACAATTATGGTTTAGTTAATATCTAACTCTTCTATGTTTAGCCTTGTGTCAAGTAGTCCAACAACCATCAATGTATATTCTATATTTTAAGGGGTAGTGCGCACCTTGTAACATATGTGTCAAGAATTTTGTTATAAGAATTAATCTGAAGTTCTGAACTCAACATCAACTGTGAAGGATGATTAGTTGTTAAAGACTTACAAATGACTATAGTAAGCTATGAACCACCTATTAAAAAGTAGATATTTATGGTTGAAAATTGAAGTAGTAGATTTGGTTGTTGAACAAACAGGACAACAACATTCCACAAAAATCAAAGGCACCGGTTTTGGGTGCTTTTCAAAAATACCCAACGCACCACACCACTTTCCCCAAAACAAAGTTTCCAACCTACAAGTTTCCCTTTACTTATTACATTTTTAGTTTAATAGCTCACAGTACGGGGCATAGCCAGCGTTTTCAACCTATGGCGCGAGTGAATCATACGTTTATCGCGTTATAGTTTCTCGCGCCGTGGTGACTAGCTGCGTTATGCGTATTTTCCTTTTTATTTTTTTATTCATATCCAATGGTCGATTTTTGGGTTAAGAAAAAGACTTCTAATTGATAGCCGTTTAAAAAAAAAAACACCAATCTTACCCACTTATTTACCTTTTAATTTTTTTTATAAATACTCTTTGAATCACTAAATTTTAACAGTGACTTCTACGTAGAGATCTCAACAACATTTCTTTTTATTTCTACCTCACTCACAAAAATAAATAACCATCAATTACCTCACAAAAATAATAACTATCCATGGTCAATCAAATACTCTTCAACCCGCAAAATCAAATATTAAATTCCTCATCTTCGTTTAATTCAAACACATAATCATCCGCAAATTCCATTACCTCAAATGCCAATCAACTTCCACCATTTGATATGCCATACCAAATCCCAAACCAGACACAACGTACGAAAAATGTTATATTGGTATAAAAGTTTGTAAGACCGAGCATAAATGAGAGAAGACCCAACTTGGTCCATTGCGCAGCGGGTGATGTTTTCCGGTGGCTGAAGCGTATGGCTAAACCAGATGGTGTATTTTTAATATCTAAACTAGATAATGGTGTGTTTCTTTATATATAAAATTTCAATAAAGTATGTTAATTTTATTAATAAAATATGTTAATTTTATTAAAGTTGAAACAATTAGCCGATAAAGTGACAATAAAAGTAGTAATTTAAGATTATTATCTACGGTAAATTGCTATTATTTTAAAACTTAAAACGACCTCAATCAAAACACATCGTAACCATTATACTATTCCAATGGAGTGTAAATTTGTTCATGTAAATATGTCAAACTTTGACCATTATATAAGAAAGCATATGTAAATTCAGCTAGGTGTGTGCAAAATGGGTATAAACACTCGAATTGGAAAATCAAGGCCAACTTGGTGTGTTCAGAATTGGTAAAACCTTTCGGGAAATAAAACCGAGACTAGACAAGCCATCAGTTGAGTGCATTCTACTCATTGGTCCATGATGCTTGAAACTCAATTATTGATGCAGCCTGGATCCTAACCAATAACAACACAGCTACATGAACATAAATTGCAAAAAAAGAACAAAACAAACTGTATTCAATAAAGTTAAAAGTAGCACTAATTTGCAAATAGCAATAAAACCAAACATAACAATTGACCAAACCCCATTATCATGCATTAAAACTTGTCACAAAATGGACCTGTTACATCTAATAAAATTCTAAATTTGTCATCAAACCTCTTATTCTCCAAAGATAAAAAAAAAACATCAAAATAAACCCAAAAGAAAACAAGAACCCTCCTTCTAACCCAAAACGGAGCATCTTGCCTCTTATCACCCTCCAACAATTTCCTTATTCATTAGACACTACTAATAAACCATTCTTAAAAATTAAAATCATCATCATCATATCATCTATACTAATATTATACCACTTTTTGTTATCCTAACTTCCCTAATAAAACCATTTTATTTTTCTTCAATAAGTCCATTCTTGTGGCAACCGAAACTCGGTCATCACTGGTGGTGGTTGTTGCCTTTTGACACTGTTTCGATACACCATTTTTGCTTCTAGTACCTTTGATTCATTTTCCATTTTCTCCAAGTTCAGATTTAGTGCTTGAACAACTCTATCCGGTAGCAAAACAGTTGAACATCCTACACAAATAAAAAATAAAAAAATATCCTAAGTCAGATCTAGAAACTTTAATAAATAAATAAATACACAAACTGTGTAACAAAAAGTTAAAAGTAACAAAATAAATAAATTAAATAAAATAAAAAGTACTAGTATACCTCTTTTTTTGTTGGGTTCAAGCGGGGCTCCGACTTGACGAGGTAAAAAGACACCAGTACCAGTTGATTCACGTTTAGCAGTCGGGTTACCCAAGAACACAGCCCGCATACCCGACCCGGTAGTTCGGGTTTGTTGTTGAGATTGTTGTGGTGTGGGCCAAGCAGATAACGGCGCCGTTACATTCCTTCCATTTCCGTTAACACTTTCATTTCTGTTTCTGTTTTGTTGTTGAATCATTTGCAAGTACTGTTGTTGTTTCATCATTTGTTGCTTCTTCAATAGCTGAAACTATAAAAACCCAAAATTAATAAAAACTTAATTCACCCCAAAAAAAACTTGAAAATAATTAAATTCTATAAATTTAAAGATGCTTACTTGTGCAAGTTGAAGTTGTTGATACTGGTTAAGGTTAGGGTTTGATGTTTTACGAGGTTGTTGTTGTTGTTGTTGTGAAGCACCCAAATAGTAACGTGACGCAGCTTCTTCAATCATTCTCATCCTTGCAACTTCACCGGCGGCAGCATACAACAAATCCCGGTTAACCGGCGCCACCGTCGCCGGCGGCGACAAACAGCTTGGACTCTTGCATCCACACAACGTTGACTGAGGTGAACCAGACATAACCCTTGTAGCCTAAATCACAAACAAACAAATATTAGACAAAAACTATATAAAAAGTAAATAAGTGAGAAATAACTCAAAAAAGTAACAAAAACTTTAAAAAGTGTGAAAATGATACCTTATTTTCAAATTTCAAATCAGCATCAGATTTCCAGTAATGATCATGAAAAGTGGTGTTCTCAAACTGTCGGGTCAACCCATTAAGGTTAAGGTTAAGATAATCTTCTTCATCACTTTCAGTCTCATTAGACCCCAGAAAAGACTCAACCGGAGAACCCGACCCGAACCCGTAAAACCCTTTACCGGAAGCTGGTTTTCCGGTCACAAAGTCATCATCATTAAGAAACTCCGGTGGAAGCCAGAACTGAGCATCAATCATCTCTTGAGCCATTGAAAATGATAACTGATGACTGTTTTTGTGGTTATTTATGAAGAATAAAAACTTGGAAACAATAATGGGTTTCACGTAGTTGGACGTGAAGCAGAGGTATTTAATGGGAGAAGGTGTGAAGTGTTGGGGGTATATAAATATGGAGCAGAGATAGTGGTGGTGGGGTGGAGAGTGAAGTGCACGCGCTTTATGGATGAGAGTGGGGGAACATTGTGTCTTTTTATTTGTTGTTGCTTTTGACAAGGGTATTGTATTTTTTGTATATGCAGGTTTAAAGGGTATTGGATATACGGGTCGGGTTGGTGAGTGAGTGGGTGCTGTGTTTGGGTCCTACTATGTGAAGACTCACCCTACTTGCATGTGACTTTACCAAATAATACTATCTGTTTTATTTATTTCTTCAAAGTTGTATTAAACACTGTTGCATGATTTGAAATAAATATGGAATGTTAAGTTAGATCCTATACAAGTTCATAAAAAGTTAGATCCTATACAAGTTGCAAGGAGATGAAAATGAGTTGAAAAAGGTTAAGACTACGTGCAATGATCTCTCTCTCACTCTATCGACTCTCAAAAGGACGAGTTCCGATCTAGTTTCAACCGGGGTTGAGCATGAAAGGTTCAAAACCGAATTGGACCAACTAAACTCAAAAAAATCGAGCCGACTCGACAATCCTTTAGTTCGGTTCGATTTAGGTTTTTCACGATTTTTGGGTCGAGTCGGTTCGACTCAAAACCGACAAAAAAACACATAAACCGAACAGACAAACCGGAAACAAAACCGAACCAAACCGACCATATTCGGTTCGGTTTCGATTTAAGTTTTTCACGATCTTCGATTTTCGATTTATCGATTCGGGTCGGGTCGATTTTAAACCGATGCTCAGCCCTAGTTTCAACCATTACACATCTTATTGGGGGACGCGCCTAAAGCCAAGAAAAACAGAAGTCGTTTGCATATGCAACAGAGTTGTGTTATATGCTTTTTGTGTACGGGATTTTAGTTAAATGATTTTTGTGAGGTATTTTTTGTTGTATCATCGAATTTTTTTATTACACTAAGTTGGTTATAAAGTTATTAAAAAAAAAATCTAATGTGTCAGTGATATTCTCAGTTTCTTGATAATCACCATTACGGCCTCAACATCGAACTTAAAGGTTGACAATTGTTGACTAACAAGTTAATATTAGACAATATATTTCTTTACTTATCAAAAATTTTGTTGTGTAAAACTTAAGATGCTCAATGACGCTTGTTTATAGCATACTTAAACACGTAATATCCAAAATTTAATTCTTTTTACTACAAACAATTTTGGAAAAGACATGCTAATCTTTTGAAAATGGTGGTTTAGCTCAGCAGTGTTTTAATTCTCTAAATTAGTCCGCTAAAAGAAAAATAAACCATTTTTACCATTGAATAAATAGTTGTGTGAAAAAAAGGTTAATAACCTCATTACATTGAAGTTACATTTAGCTCAGTAGTGTTTAATAGATATACTTAATGCTCTTGTAAATGATTAAACGAGGCATAAAAGTTTTTAAGTTGAGTTACACAATAATTCACAATTAAGAATAACATATTAACACATGACAATTTATGATTAAAACGACACACTAAATGAAGTTATTATGTTGCTCTAATACTACTTACCGGTATACTTAATGCTTTTTAATTAAGTAAATAAACGGACAAAAAAGTTTTTAATTTGAGCTAAATTTTGTAAGTGATATATTTGTGTGAGTTGGATAGAGGTAGTGGGGGTGTTGTGGGACCCATATACCCCGTTATTATGGTTGTACGGCCGTTTTTTGCAGGGTTCGTGAGTTGAAGAGGCGGGAGAATGGAAGGCAAGTGGGGCCCACGTAGCCGCTTCTGTTTCTGCCCTTGTTGGGACTGCATCACCACGCCTTTGGTACACGTGGCAGTTATGCTTTGCATGTAAGCAATGGGGCCTTATTTTTTCATTTTTACCCCCTAAACTTTCAGTTCAAACTAAACAAGCACTAGTCTCTCTTAATTAAACAATCTATATGATTTGATAAATATTCAACTTTCAAATATTCTTTTCAGATTATGAATTCCTTTTTTTGTAAGAACACAATGTGTTGATTATTAGGTAGTAATAGTCATGTTTAAACACAGCAAAAACTCCCTTGTTGTTCTATGTCTAATTGCGGGTCGTTAGGAGCTCGAAATTACTAACATAAGTGTGTTTTCTTGATGAGTAACTGAGAACGAAGGAGAAGTATATGGAAAGAATGAAGTAATGTTTCTTTTTTATCTGAAATGTGCATGTTGCCAATTTATTGAAAATGACGGACAATTATTTTGCGTTTGAAGAGCATGGCATTTCACTAAACAACGTACCAAACATTAAACAAAAAACAGTTAGAAAAAAATATTAAAAGACGAGAAATAAACAAAATGCTTGGAACCCCAAGCACAAGCCATCCTAACATTAGGCGAGCATAACATCACTAATAGTGACCATTTAAAATTAGTAGATGCTATTAAGGGGGAAAAAAACTACTGTAGTAAATATGAGCAAAATATTAATGCAAAAATGTAAATAGAAACTTTAGAGTAAGGTATTCTAACTTTCAGCTCTAGTGAGGCTGTTTTGAAGATCACAAGAGTAAAAGGGTTAAAATGAATACATTTGGATGTGAGTGGGGGTGTGAAATGCGAGATTTTTGGATGACTGTTATGCCCTCATGAGAAAAAGACGAAAATAACCTTATAGGTCTGACAAAAGGTATAGGGATAGTGGTGTGAGTGCGGCGGGTTCAGGTAATGGTGTGGACATGTGTAGGGAGACAGTGTCTGATTTTATGATATGAAAAGCAATTGGGAAATTGGTGTGAGTGTGAAGATCTTTTTTTCTCTGCCAAACAAAATATTTTTCTTCTCTTTTTCACTGTCATTACAAAGACATGGGTATCTCATTTTCTCACTTTTTTTTTTTATTGCTATCTTGTTTTAAGAACTACTCAATTTTTAGTCGCTTAATTCATTCACATATGAATGGATATAGATTATAAGTATGTTTGAGACACAAAAATTAGTGATAGATTATGTTTATTGTTTCTTGAAAAAGTTATTTAAGATATAATATTTGTTTGTTAGATATAACTAGCAGGGTATCCGCGTGATGCGGCGACGGATACCTTGTGACTGAATTTTCTGGTAATGTAATGTTATGCGGCCATACTTTTTCTAACAATTAATTTAAAAATAATAATAACGGAGATCTTGTTTAGTTTCCTTTTCGTTTTCGAGTCTAGGTAGATCTTTGTTATTTTGTGAGTTAGAGAGTGACCAGTGGGTAGCCTAACAAACAAACAAAAAAAGAAAATCTTACAAAGTTAAAAATGTTTTTTCAACAATTAAACGGTTCGCTTTTTTGTTTTTTAGTCGAGTGAGTTATCGGTCGAGGGGATGAACCATTCGTCAATTTTGGAGCCGACCGACCTAGTTCGACCCTCATGCTGCAATGGCGGCGACTCGGTCGGCATAATGACGACCGAATCGGTCGACCGACCACTGCGGGCAGCCTAATGGCTTTTATTTTTTCAAGTGCTTGGCTTAGTAGCTTGATTAAATTGTACATTGTGGTTAAATGGTTGTATATTTTGGTGAAGGGATAAATTAAATAGTGTATTAATTGTATATCTTGAATAATGTTTTTTAGTTTTATTTGTGCTTCAAATAGTTGTAACTTATGATTTTTTACTTGTATTTGCTTAAAAGTTCTATATCAGTAAATCTTAAAAGTTAATAGGAGGGAAGGTACAAGATGCATTATAAGTAGTATAGATTTATAAAAAAATAATTTTTTATAATTTTTTAAAATCAAATATTATTTCATACAGTTTATAAAAATAATATCTTTTTATAAATTAAATCTCCATCTACAACTCTATCTTTAATTTCAATATAAATTATTTTTGTCAAACATACCATATATTCTAATAAATCTCTATATTTTTTATTTTTATAAAATATTTTTTACTCTAAAGTTACGAAACATAAAATATGAGGTTTGAAAAAAAATAAAAACAAATTGTCTGAGTAGAGTAAAAATTTGGTCATGCGGTTAAAAGCTAAGGCAACAGGGTACGCGTAACAACACCATTTATTCATTCATGTTTGAAAAAGTTATTTTTAACTAAATACGCGATTTAGATAATCATCAACATCACCTTGTGATGCGGATAATTATAAACACAAGTTTTGCAATTCTTTTAGGTAGAGTTCTTAACCGTTATAGTGTAGTATAAGTAAGATACGGAGGATTGATTGTTCTCTAAGGGAATAGTGAGGTAGGCTCGAAGTGTATGTCGAATTAAGTCTAAGTGTTGAGATTATTTTTGGTCTATTAAATTTAGAGAAAGCAAGTAAAAGCACGGATTTGAAGAGTTTGGTTTTTAATATTAATTAAACTAATTAAACTAATTGCAAGGAAAAGTAAATTTGGTAGAAACTCGTATAGGTAAACAAATGTGCTCCCTAAATCATGCATTACTCCCTAGTTCAATTCTCTAACTTATTGCCCTGTCACCCTCGTTAGTGTAATGTGTAAGTATTCCAATTCAGTGGCGGGTTGGTCAAGTCCGCTATCTACGTGACAGCCTAGCTGCAGACACAATCCCTCCCAATAGTAAATTTATGTGCAATAAATACTTAAGAAGAATATTCACCAGTCGACTATAATCGAGGGTGTCCTCTAATTTAATCACGTTTCACTAGACGTCTAATTGTGATACGGGATACAACTAGTTTTCTAATGCCTAACGCGCACACAACTAACAAGAAGAAATAGTATCAAAGATCACAACTAGGTTTCATGCAATTATAAGCAAACATAATAATTTAGCCTATCATGTTAAATCGAAAAGAAGAAAGACAAATAATCACATAACATATAGACATATTGTAATGATTAATAAATGAACAACTTATCTTCAATTAAACACGGAGTTATGAGTGGCTAAATAGCCTAAAAAACTGGTACAATTCGTCTAGGGTTTGTCATCCACCAGTTGCATACAGTTTTCACACTTTAGAATGAAAATATATATAAATTTACATTTGTGAAGACGTCACTTGTTAATTGTGATGCCGTCAGCTCGTCGTCTCTTAGGGTTTCGTTTCTGCACCGACTTAGTGTGACGGCATCAAGTTAGGGTTGTGACGCCGTTAGCTTTCATAAACTTGGTCTTGACACAGTTAGCTTGAGGTCGTCTTCAGAGTCTGTATGATCATCACCCCCTAGGTGACGACGTCACCAATTTGGTCGTGACGCCGTCACGAGGCCTTCTCATGACGTTTTTTTTCCTATGTTATCGTTTTATTCGTTTTCCTGTCCAATCGAACTCAAAACGTTTTCTTTTTCAGCATTTGCTTCCTAAATATCTAAAACTCAAATAGAAATGATTTAGGGTAATACATGAACAAATATATATGAATTTATAGGCTAAATGACCCCTTAAAAGCATATGAAATTACAACTCATCAACTTGTTTATGACTAAGTGTAAAACGACTATCGTAGATAAGTTGCCCCCCTCATTTCATGCCTCATAAACGCGTCCTTTTTAAAACACAACCTTTTATCCATTCGTTGGTCACCAGTTTTAAGCACATCCCGGTTTATATGAATAAGGTGATGACTATTTACACGAATTATTCGAGATGTAACTGATCATTCTCCGTATTTTCAACTTGGTAATGACTGTACGAAAAGAGTTAGCCTTTCCGCATTGAGAATTGTACCTCGACAATTCTTTAATTGGCATACGACACCGTTATTGATGCCCTAGATGAATATTTTCATATGGGTGCAAAAACTTTCCGTGTTCTCTTGATTATTTCTGTAAGACTGGTATGAAAATATAAAAATATGAGTTTTTGTGAAGAACTACTTATACTGATGTCTATAAACTGTATGCGTCTCACGAGGAGAAACATGCGTTTATGAGATATTAGGAAACATTGATTTTACGGTTTAGGAGTGAGTTAATTGTCAAAATGCGTACGATAGCTCAATTTTGTAGAGGTTAATACCGATCATATCTATTAAATGTAAAATTTTGTAAGGGTTTACAAACCACTCAAATTTTTAGTTTGTCTACTATAATCATTTAGTCAAGGTGTAATAAGGAGCCTTCAAGCCCAAATTTTTTTACTAATTTAGTTTATTCTCTTTACAACCAACTTCACCACTAACTTAGTATGATACAACAACCAAATTCATCACCAAAATATACTACACTTAAACACATATAAATGAAAACTCAAATAGAAACGATTTAGGGTAATAAAAGATCAAATATATACAAATTTATAGGCTAAATGACCCTTTAAAAAGCGTATGAAATCGCACCTCATCAGCTTTTTATGACTAAGTGTAAAACAACTATCGTAGATGAGTTGCCCCCCTTATTTCATGCCTCATAAACACGTCCTTTTCAAGACACAACCTTTTATCCATTCGTTGGTCACCAGTTTTAAGCACAACCCGGTTTATACAAATAAGGCGAGGACTATTTACACGAATTATCTAGATGTAACTTATCATTCTCCGTATTTTCAACTTGGTAATGATTGTACGAAAAGAGTTAGCCTTTCCGCACTAAGAATTGTACCTCGACAATTCTTTAATTGGCATACGACACCGTTATTGATGCCCTAGATGAATATTTTTTATATGGGTGCAAAGACTTTCCGTGTTCTCTTGATTATTTTCGTAAGACTATTATGAAAATATTAAAAGATGAGTTTTTGTTAAGAACTACTTATAATGATTGCTATAAACTCTATGCGTATCACGAGGAGAAACATGCGTTTATGAAATATTAGGAAACATGGATTTTACGGTTTAGGAGTGAGTTAATTGTCAAAATGCATACGATGCTCAATTTTGTAAAGGTTAATACCGATCAAATATATTAAAAGTAAAATTTTGTAAGAGTTTACAAATCACTCAAATTTTTAGTTTGTCTACTATAATCATTTAGTCAAAGTGTAATAAGGAGCCTTCAAGCCCGCATTTTTTTAATACTTTAGTTTATTCTCTTTACAATCAACTTCACCACTAACTTAGTATGATACAACAACCAAATTCATCATCAAAATATACTACACTTAAACACATATAAACCACCAAAACACACACCCACACACAAAAAAACACAAAAAACAAAAACTCACCGCTCGATTTTGCAATTGACCGAGTCTTCCCATTTTTTCGACGATGCGTCTAATGAAGTGACCCTAATAAAGGAAGGCGTCTTGGATGCCCAAGTCCCGGTCGTCTTGCCCGTATTACGGCCGTCAAGGGAAGTAAGCATATGATATATTAGCTATGTCATGGCTAGGAGCGGAATTCTTTGGGGGTAGGGGAGGGTCCCGGCTTTCTTAAAATTTGTGGCACCTAGTGTAAATATTATAGGTTTTAGGGGTAATTTAGTTGAGGTTACAAACATATCTTCTATTCGGCCCCTCCAAAATAAATTCGGCCTTCCCAAAATAAATGGTCAAGTTCCGCCACTGGTCATGGCAAAGAAAGACGCTAACACAGGGTAAAGAGTAGATATATTTTTTGGGCAAATCACCTGAAAATGTACTTAACTTGCCATTTTTTCTCATTGTATGCAACTATCTTTTTTTTTTCACATTCTATCAATAAACCTACGTCGTTAGTCCTTTGTGTGTACCCGTGACCTGCAAAGCCTGCATCGTTAGTCCTTTATACTAACGGCCGTTAATAAATAACTTAAAATTTGGTTATATTACGCTAAACTTGCATCGTTGGTCCTTTATATTAAAGATTGTTAATAAATAACTTAAAATTTGGTTTTCTTACGTTTTCGTCCGTTTTTACACGTTTCGTTCGCTTTTGCACGTTTTTGTCCGTTTTTCCTCGTTTTTGTCTGTTTTTACACATTTTCATCTGTCTTTACACGTTTTCGTCCGTTTTTACACGATTTCTTCCGTTTTTATACGTTGTCGTCCGATTTTACACGTTTTCTTCCGTTTTGCACGTTTTCATTCGTTTTTACAAGTTTTCGTTTATTTTTACACGTTTTCGTTCGTTTTTGCACGTTTTCATCCATTTGTACACGTTTTCTTCCGTTTTTACACATTTTCGTCCGTTTTTACACGTTTTCGTTTGTTTTTGCACGTTTCATTCGTTTTTACACGTTTTCGTTTGTTTTTACACGTTTTTGTTCGTTTTCTTAGTTACACGTTTCGTCTGTTTTACGTTTTCATCTGTCTTTACGTTTCGTCCGCTTTTACGTTTTCTTCCATTTTACGAATTCGTCCGTTTTACGTTTTCTTCCGTTGCACGTTTCGTACTTTTTACACGCCGTTTATTTTGCGTTTTATCCGTTTTACACGTTTTCGTTTGTTTTTGCATGTTTTCGTCCATTTTTCACGTTTTTGTCTGTTTCTATACGTTTTCATCCTTCTTTATACGTTTTCGTCCGTTTTTCCACGTTTTAGTCTGTTTTTATACGTTTTTATCTGGTTTTCCACGATTTTGTCCGTTTTATACGTTTTTGCACGTTTTCGTCTGTTTTTCCTCGTTTTCATCTGTTTTTACACGTTTTCATCTGTTTTTACACGTTTCTTTCCGTTTTTACACGTTTTCGCCCGTCTTTATATGTTTTCGTCCGTTTTTACACGTTTTCATATGTTTCTGGTTTTCGATTTTGCGTTTCGTTTATTTTGCATATTTTTCATCCGTTTTTTCACGTGTAAAAACGGACGAAAACGTGTAAAGACAGATGAAAACGTGTAAAACCAAATGAAACGAGGAAAAACGTGCAAAAACAAACGAAAACATGTAAACAGCACGAAAACGTGCAAAAACGAAAGAAAACGTGTAAAAACGAACGAAAACGTGTAAAAACGGAAGAAAACGTGTAAAAGCGGACGAACACATGTAAAGAGAGATGAAACGTAAAACTAAGAAAACGTAAAACGAACGAAACGTAAAACAAACGAAAACGTAAAACGAATGAAAACGTGCAAAAACAAACAAAAACGTCTAAAAACGGACGAAAAAGTGTAAAAAAGGAAGAAAACGGGGAAAACGTGTAAAGACAGATGAGAATGTGTAAAACCAGACGAGAACTTGTAAAAACGGACGAAAACGTGCAAAAACGAACGAAAACGTGTAAAAACAAAGAAAACGTGTAAAAACGAATGAAAACGTGCCAAAACAAATAAAAACGTGTAAAAACGGACGAAAATGTAAAACTAAGAAAACGTGTAAGAACGGACGAAACGTAAAGACAGATGAAAACGCGAAAAGCAGATAAAACGAGGAAAATCGATTTAAAACGCAAAAACGAACGAAAACGTGTAAAAACGGACGAAAACGTAAGAAAATCAAAAAGTTAAGTTACTTATTAACAATTGTTAGTATAAAGGACCAACGATGCAAGTTTAGCGTAACATAACCGAATTTTAAGTTATTTATTAACGGCCGTTAGTATAAAGGACTAACGATGCAGGTTTGCAGGTAACGGGTACACACAAAGGACTAACGATGCAGGTTTAGTGATAGAATGTGAAAAAAAAAAAAGATAGCTGCATATAATGAGAAAAAGTGACAAGTTAAGTACATTTTCAGGTGATTTGCCCATATTTTTTCCACAGTTACCAACATTTTGACCATGGATGATATAGTCTATGGTGTATGCAATTATTGGTAATTGGTTGACTTAGGAAGTTAGTGGGATTTGTATACGAGAAATGCCAAAAGCTGACAATTTGAGCAATGTTAAAACAAGTTTATGATTGTTAATGCTGGAATCCATTTTATAAACTGTTGTTCATGCATGTCACGATCCTTGCAAATATCAGAAACTTCAAAATGACAACAAATCGGCACTCAAATATTCAGGTGTGAACAAACAATATTTTCTATGAGGTGGCATTCAATCTCTTCGCGTAGCTCAGGTGGTAATAGATGAGGCATATTTGCACGTAACAAGCACAAAATCGTTCAATCTTTGGTACCCTATAACCACAATCGAGAAATGAGTCATGTATACCTCTCTTATTATAAAAAGACAATCGATTGTGAATCGGTTCGGCTTACCAGTTATTAACTTTTTGCACCTAACTTAGGCGATATCCGCAACTTATATAACGTTTGCTCAAAGCCTCAAAGCAACAAAATCTAAGGTTACATTAATCAATAACGGGAATTTAAATTCCATTATCAAGATCTGTCTAAATTATTCAACCAAATTAAATTTAGCTAGTATGAAGATACAAAGCGTACTTGTACTATTAATAACAACATAAATAGTTACAAAAATAAGGTGTTACTGAGTTAAGCTAAACGTGTATTTAATTGCATCACTTTATTATTATTAGAATTTGAAGGATGACGTACAAGTAGACATCATGAAGGATTAATGTAAATAAGTGATAGGAACATATAATAAGAAGAGCACCGATATAAAATGAATGCACATCGAGAAAAAGAATGACGAGGTCAATAATAAGAATCATTGTTATGTATCCACATTTGGTAGATGATGATGTGAAGGAAATGACGATGTTCACCATTATCTTCTATATTTGGCATTTGCACATATGTCACTTCCTTTTCTATTCGACATCCTACATTATTATATTCAGTAGTACACGAACTATACTTGAGCCACACGCCAGAAGGCCGAGCAAAATACGAGGGGTGAAAACTATACTTCAAATCGCGTAAATTACAAGAATAACGTTGTGCATTACGTCAAAGATGGGTTGATACGCGGTTCAACTCAGCCTAAATGAACATAATTGTACTATTTGGTCCGGTATAAGATATATAAGTGATGTGCAATCATCTGCATATATCTCTATAAATAACACCCCGAATACATATGACGCCATGTACTGGAAACAAAGTATTATCTATGTCATCGTGCATACGGTCTAACACATACTATGTGGTCACCACACGACACACACCTTACGTGATGGAATAAATGCTCGCTGACTAGCCACATGGAGGTCTGGGAGTCATTCTATTTGAGCTATGTCGTCTTTAACCTCATGAAGAGTTATTTGGTTACAAGATAAGTGTTAAGTTATCAGTCATACCAATAATTGAATCGGCGTACTTTTGTTTCTAATAATATTAAGGATTTAAGGGGGTTACAGACACTTTTTTGAAAATTCAGGCACTATGGCAAAAGATCATGGTTGCGTATTATATCTACTACTACTTAGTAATGGGGCCCGTTGTGTGGGTTATTTTTAAAGAAATAGATAAATGAGATGATAATAAAAGTAATAACGTAAATTTGTTAAATTTAAAATATGTGTAGTCACAATCGATTTACAACCATCGCGGCCGCCAATCTAAAATAGATTGACTCGAACATAAAATGATCCGTGATTTTAATGAGATAATAAGAAACAACGAACGTAAACATGTTCCATTAATATTTGAAAGGAATAATAAGTAACTTATTCGATAAACAATTGAGTTTTAATAATTAAAATAATAAACGTCGACGACGTTGGCGTCTCCAAATTGATGGTCATGAAGAACAAATGTATTCAATGAGCGCTAATCAAGTTAATAGCCAATGCCCATTCCATGAACACCTAATGATTTTATAAAAACAAAAAATGTAAGTATACGGTTTCGAATCGTATTAGAGATTGACATTTAACTAATCCATGATCGATTGATGAGAATATGTGAGTAAGAATCTTTTTTTCGACAAAGAATATTTTTTAGGAACACATCGTTTGTGCCGATATATATTGTAGTTAAAATCACTTAATCACTCACACAACCCATTTGTTGTCTTGATTTTTTCTAAGAGTACTTTTGTACAATTGCAATTATTTTGACTAAGATATGCTCCTTTATATGTGTGTATTTGAAATAGCGGCAAGCAGGTGTCTTGATTTACTTAAGTTGTATATCTTCTACTCAAGCTTGATTGACCCAACTTGTATATGGTATCAGCCGTGAAGCTTGATTGTCTCTTCGCCACTCATACTAACTAATAACACTAAACATAAATGTCACGCCACTAAAATGGGTGTTGTAAATAAGGTATCCAAACATCCCTTAATAACATGTTTAGGATGCCAAATGGCTGCCGAAATATGCTTTCCAAAAACCCCTTAATAACATGTCAAGACATCGAAATGGCCGCTAAAAATAAACTATCCAAACAAAGACTTAATAACATGTTTATGGCGCCAAATGACGGTGTCAAACAACCCTTAGTAACGTGTTAAAAGGAATAACTCGAGCAATGGCTCCTCTTTTGCATCCAACGATCGATTTGATAGCCCAACCCGTGTTTCAAAGAATAATTGACCGTTTTTCCACAAACCATACCTCATAGCTTCCTCATTTAGTAAGCGGTAAAGTTCAAGAAGAGACTTGAGCACTTTGTATCATTCAAAACAAGATCACATGACTCTAGAAGATTTAGTGCAATGTGCCATGCATTGTAAGTTTTCAATATACTTGATGAGTTATTTGGGCATTCGAGGTTGAGGTGGCTCAACTGGAGTCCTTCCAAAAGAGCTTGTACCACATTTGGCTGTTACCTGCTTGCTTTTTATGGTAATCTTTTGATATGAGAGATTATTGGCTTAGCAAGTTTTACTTGCTCATCCTTGCATAAAGTCACCCAAACAATGGGGAACACCAACACCCATAAATGATATGCAACATTTGCATCTGTATGAGCGAGCTCTCGTAGTGGAATCACAAGATCACCAACCTGCAACAAAGTAAATAAATATGAACACAACGCAAAACACACACATGAATGTTTAACGATACCAAATTAAAACCATATTTATAACTAAAAGTTAATTATTCTAATGAAGTAATAATATAGATATAGAGTAGATTCAAATTCATACAATCAACATAGATTAAACATATATTTTATTAATAAACATATTATGTATGATATTGATATTCGACTCATTCTGAAGGTAATTTTAGACATCTTATTAATAAACTAATCAACTTCACATCATCATTGCATTCTATGCTAAGTCCAACTTAACGATCTTCAAGAACGATAAACAAACTCAACGCTAAGTCCAAGTATCTATATGTACAATTGATTTTTGAAAAGCTGGAATATGATCAAGTTTTATCCTAAACCATAACCTAATGAGCTATGACAACTTTCCACTCTATGATTAATATTTATGCATTAACAGCAACAACACACTGCCTATTGCCGGCCCATTAATAAAACTCGGACTTAATTTTGATACTCCAATATCAGTTTCATATAACCAATTTCCAGATGTATGGGGTTGCACGGTGAAACCACATCCGTTAAAAATGACCCAATTCACACCTTTACTGTTGTTGTTTCACAGCAGCCCCGAACACACAGTAAAAATAGTTTCATTCAGGAAACAACATCAATTTCATTCACAAACATAATTTCATTCAGGAAAAATCATTAATTATGGCTTCACTTTGACATCTTATGATTTTTTCTTGAAGTTCAAGTTGTAAATAATGACTTAATTTCCTATCTATAAAAAGCGTGTCACTAATGTAAAACATATGAAATTAGCTTCATACTTTTTGCGATAGACCGAGTAAAAAAAATATAAGAGAATAAAGAGTAATAAATATATACCTTTTCGAGTTTCCTCTTTTTTTTTACTATATGTGACTGTTGTTTGGCCAAGAAATTCTAATTACCCTCTGGACCGACAGACATTTTTGAGAAATAACCAATAAACCAATGGGTCAATTTCTGTGCGCGATAAGTCAAGAAAGTACAAAGAACATGCGAAAATACGACTTACCATGATTTTAAGGATGCGAACAAAGAAAACAACTAAGTCAGTAAAAAGTGCGACTGCATTCTTGACGTAATCCAAATCTTCAAAGTTAGCCTTCTCGATGATCTCCTGAGCGTCAACCACCACATACCCAACAAATACCAAGAGTCCAAAATATAGCTGCAATAGCAAAAACAAAAATGAAGAGGATGATTAAGCATCACAATCGTTGGCCTCATTTTTAACAATAGGGGACTATAGCCACAGGATATTTAAAGACATACGCATAAAAATAAATTGTACTTAATCCCAAACACTCCCTTAAATAACTCTCAGATTGGTTCCATAATATTATAGTCTTAGAGGCTTACATACCTTTGGGATAGAAGCTTGATTAGTAATCTCAAGGGGAAACGATTTACTCATGCTGCTTACATACCTTTGGGATAGAAGCTTGATTAGAAGTCTTCCATAAAAAGGAAGATGCTCCATACCTGTTAGGGTTTTCCAGAGCAGGCTACATACAAATAACGTAATAAGTCAATATTAATAACTTCCCGTGTCACCTTATAAATAGATCTTGATACTTACTCATGCTGAGGACAGACACCCATGTTGGAATAAATCGATCCATGTTACTTGTATATCCGGACACGAGCGTATGTTGTGCGAGCTTGGCTTAATAAGTCCAATCATCCGCCAAAACAACACACTTATATTAGTTTGAGATTTCACTGGAGAGAGAACAAAACAAATTAATACATTTCATAAGAAAGATTATCGAAGCATAATCGGTTGTTAGATTAACAACTGGGATAAAAAGGATGGATCGGGTGGGTTAGGTGACAGGTCAAAACGGGTAAAATGATAGTCAGGTCACGTTGGGATGACCAAAAACACTTTATTTATTCCATTTCTTAGAGTTGTGAATGGGGTTACCTGAAGTTGTATGCAGCCGACTACTGTCGGTCGCGCTAGACTATGGCTGACGCACGCATTGACCTGTAATGGCATTGTTACCAAAGGTTATGAGTCACATATACACTAACCTGTATAATGTTAGACAGTCAGACGACATAGCATATCTTGGTAACTGGACGTCATTGGCTTCAAATTAATACCTTCTTTTCAAGAATCGAGTTACTTTTCAAGAAACCTTCTTTACCAAATTTGCAAATCTATAAATACCTTGTCGATATCATTGGCTTCTTAGAATCGAGTTACTTTTCAAGAAACCTTCTTGCAGCTTAACGGCTCCTTATTTTCATAATGAGAATTCGTGTTCTTCACAAAGCAAAGACTTTTATCAATACAAAACACGTAATTAAACCTCTAAAACAATAATGCCGAACAAAAGTTTCATTGAGGAATTTTATCAAATAGTTGGCGTACATTTCAAAATAATAGCAATAATATGAGTTTTAAGAGGTCATCGAATACATAAACAATTGCTACGTCAAACAAATCATTTCCAAAGCAGTTTCATGTAGCCCCTATAAGCAGTTTCATAAGCAATCCCAAACAACCCCTATAAGCACTTATTCTAATAAGTAATCATAAACAACCCCAATAAGCAGTTTCTATAAGAAATCCCGAATATCCCCTAATAGTAGTTACTCTAAAAAGCATTCCCATATAGGTTCTAAAAGCATTCCCATCAAGTGAGACACATCGGAGTTCTGTCACAATATCGCATTATATTAAAATAGATTAAATTTATATTAGCCTAATCTCTTGCTTCCAATGAGACTGTTTTTAACCATTTTCATCAATCCAGATCATTTACTTACAATTAAATTGAAGAATGAAAAGAGATAAAACATGTCAAACCTCGTAAATCTTCCTCAATCACATTCTACCTACAAAAAATAAATTATTTCATAATTAATCGAAATATATCATTGTGATTTCCCCCAAATAATAACATATTCATCAAGGTGAACTTCCCCAATTTTTTTAGGGTTCTGATTAAACAGATATATTAAAATTATAACATAATCAATCGAAATATTATCATATGTTTGGATACTTACCAATTCGTCCATGTTGACAGCGTACAAATCACCGTATGTAACCAATTAATGACAGAGGAAGATTGATTTGAAACGTATAGAGGAAGATTGATAAGAGGTTTTGAATTCGTGTATGGTAGAAGCTTTCGATTTGTATGGTAGGAGCGTGTTTTGATTTTTGGAAGTGATTGTTTTGATTTGTAAGAACCGTGTTTTGATATATGGAGGTGTGTAAATGGAGCGTGTGAGAGAGAGAGGTTATGAATGTATGGAGAATGTATTTACTGATTTACAAAATTTACAAAAATAATGATTTACAAAACCTCCTGCATAAAATCATTGTACTATGAAGCTAATTAAGGAAGTGCATTAAACGAATTTTTAATCTTTGGTAAACTTAAGAGGCCTGAAAAGTTTTATTTTATTATATATAATAGATTATCAAACGTAAAGATCACGATTTTAGTGTTTGTAGAGTACTAGACTTTTCTAAATGACGGCTAGAAACAAATAAAACTAGAAACAAGGACTTGTATGTTGGATTATTCATTTGCAAGTTACATCCACTGGCTCAAGGAAGCCAATAAGATATATACGAGTCGGATATAATAGCATTATATTTATACATTGATATCAAAACAAAATAGATAAACGTATCGTTTACCCTACTTATAAATATAATCAATTATATTAATCGGCTGCATTATACTCAGGGACGGAGCCAGGGGGTTCCGTGGGTGCCCGTGACACCTACGGATTTTTTCGATTTAGTGTTAATTAAAAAAAAACACCGATTTTTCTCAAATGCATATTAAATTACTCTAGTCCATTGAAATGTGTGTTTAGTCTTATTTAGTTAGCATCTTAAACTCTATTATATTACGATTTTAAAAAAAAAATTATACACCCAATTATTTTTGTTTGTGGCTCCGTCCCTGATTATACTTCAATACTTGTACAATCTTATGTTCAAAACAGAAGAATGAGAATAAAAATAAATGAACAATCAATATATGGGATTTTAGCATCTTATTGATTACCAAAACAACTTGTGGAGTGTTTGGGCCAGTTTATATTGAAATTGAAAAGTTAATAATATCATTTTTTTTTCTTTACAAATTCAAGTAAACTTATATGTCCGAAATATAAGGAATCCAAACATCCCTTCTAGGATATACTCGTAATTCACTAAAATAAAACCAAAATCATTATACAAATAGCAAAAAAACTGTACATAAAATTAAAGTAGCAAATGAGTATAAAAAGATCCAAATGTTAGCATATATTCCAACACGTTCGCATGTTTGTCTCCCAACTTCCAAGTGGAGTAGTAATCAAAATGATTAGAATTAAATAAAATTTGTGACAAATTTCACAGTCGGCCATTTCTTCAATTCGCCGTAGACGTTAGTCCGTCCGTCAATGTCATTTTCTTGCACTAATACACAACGTGCCGGCATGGACGGTTTATTTTGGGACTCAACTCTTTCTTTAGCTAGTTAGTACAAACGAAACGACACTTCACATATACATCCTCCATTCTATTTGTATATTGTTTGAAGTGCTTAACCACCACTCCAGCAACAAAGTATGTTCGTTATTTATGTCATGGATTATTGGGAAATCATTTGTACAACTAGTATTAAACTATCTGGTTTTTGGCTCAATGTTGTTTTCTTTTTTGAAAACTGTGGTAACGGGGTTTATGTTACCAACACGTAAGTGAGTATTAATGTGGATCTTTCACCCGATGAGTCAGTAAAAAATTGATCTTCATGATTATAAGAACAAGTATCCACGATGGGGTAGGTTATAAAACCCCCCTTTTTCTAAAAGGGCAACCCTCTCAAATTTTTTCATTTTTAATTTTTTTTTTTTATTTTCTTTTTATTTTTATAATTTTTTTATATAAAAAAACTATAAACCTGAAAGTACGGAACATAAAATGTAAAGTTTAATAAGTCAAACGCTTTGTCTGAAATACAGAACAAAAACTGACAAAAAACTGTGTTGTACTAAAAATAAAAGGGGGCAAAAAGAATCTTTGACCAAAACCCCCTTATGTCACATCATAAGGAGGTTTGTATAGTATGACCCATCCACGATATTCAAGAGGCCTTGATGCATATACCCATGCTAGTGACCAAAACCCCCTTATGTCACATCATAAGGGGGTTTGTATAGTATGACCCATCCACGATATTCAAGAGGCCTTGATGCATATACCCATGCTAGTGACGGGTTCAAGGAAACATCTGTAGGAAACGATATACTACTTCCGTCTTAAAATATAAGTCAAGTTTAATTTTATGGATTCAAATTTGACTTTAAATATTTCAATGAAAAATACATTTAAAACACAATTCATTTACATAATTTGTATCAAGTATTGTATAATACATATAAAAATATTTGAGGTCAAAGTTTGATTCATAAAGTAAAACATGACTTAAATTTTGGGACGGAGGAAGTACATTTTTATTAATTAAATTAGATTACAATAAATAAATAACAGAAATTTAAATACAGACAAAAAGAGGTAGAAGAAGAAGACAGACACTATATAACGATAAGTAAAAGAAAGCAGTAAAGGTCGAGGTACGAAGCTCGTGTCTAACATGATTCTCTTAAAACAGATTCATCGTTTAAATAGAAAAACTTCAATCATTTCGATTTATTTGAAAAGGGCAAAAATAAAGGGTCTCATTTCACCATTAGGGAGAATCCACTTTATCCATTTCAATCTCTGTCATCGAAAGAAAAAGGTTTCCCAAGTACCACAACAAAGCAGATGTACTGCCGGATGACCAAAGGGCCTGTGTCCCAATGGTACCCACTTGTTGTGTAAGAAGCTCTCCAGCCAAATGTTGTGAGTTTAAGTCCTGCTTAGGACATTGGTTTGTGTATTGTAAGATAGTTAGTTGTCGTTCTAAAGATATACTGCCGGATGTGACAGATTGGAGTTGCGTTTTTGGCTGTGTGAAAGGTGATGGCAATATTTCTACTAGAAACTCCACTTGTTCTCCTATATAAATATTTGGAGTAAAACTAACAAATCATTTTAAATGTTAATATCAAGATTTCTATATAAACAAGCTTTCAGTTCATGTTTTGGACGATATAGGTTACTCTTTTTTTTTTTCTAGATTTTGTGCTTCAAGTGTCTATTTTGAGACACGATATCTCATTCACATTAACTTCATTTTTGACACACTTTACCAACCAATATAAATATACATAAAATATACATATATTGATAGTGTCCAAAATTTGTAAAAAATTATTTTTGCAAACTCATTTTCCAAGAATATTTTCACACAGCCACCGTAACAAACAAATTAAATTAGTAATGATGTACGTATGTTTTGGAACATTATTTTCTAACTAGTGCAATGTGACTAGGGGTGAAAAGGAGCCCGAGTCTGTCAGAGCTCGAACTCGGCTCGTTTATATATAAAAAGCTCGAGCTTGAGTTTGACCTCGTTTCGAGCCTAACATTTATAGCTCGAGCTCAGCTCGTGAAATTTTTCACAAGCTCGAGCTCAGCTCGGGCTCGATTAATTTATATGATGTGTAAAGTTCAAATAGAGCTCGGCTCGTTAACACAAGGCTCGAGTTTGGCTCGTTAACACAAAGCTCGGCTCGTTAACACAAGGCTCGAGCTCGTTAACAATGTTATACATATAGAAAATATATATACGTATATACTTCTAGGGCTCGTTTAGGCTCGACTCGTTCGAGCTTTTTACCGATCCGATCTCGAGGTTTTCACGAACGGCTCGGCTCGTTTCCACCCCTAAATATGACTAAGCATTTTCCTTGCTTTCATATCTAATAAGTACACCGCTCATGTTTATGGAGTCAATGGCCAAAATTGAAGGAGATCCCTTAGACCAAAACGAATGTAATTTTTTTAAAACGATACTAGTTATAATACTCGTGCATGCATGAGGTTTTGACAAAAAAAATTATTCTGTATTAATACTAAATATTATGTCTTTAATGATAATTGCATATAATTATATAGTTATAAGTTTCGTGCACGCACGAAGTTTACACATAAATCAAATTTATTTTAACATTTTAGTTCAGTATATACACATATAAGAATTTGCCTATGAAAATTGTGATATAAGTACAACTAATACTTATGCATGAGTTTTTCATTATGCATTAATATCCACTATAATTTGGTAAAATTTATGTTAGGTAACTCAAGATTTAATTTTATTTAGCCGACAAAGATGTTGATATTGTTATTTAAATTTTACTACTGATATGATGTTGTACTAATGATGCAAGTTTAATATCACATAATGAGCGTAGCTAAAGTTAAAGTATACTCCTTAAAGTTTTTTTATAAATGTTTTTCTAGATATCCTTATATAAATAAATAAGAATTACATGAGTCATTGTTATAAGTACAATCGCTGATGACGTATAGTCTATATTCGGGTCACGAACCCGACTAAAGTCCAACACTAACTTCGCCTTGCATTTAAGCTGGGCTATGTTGATTAGATGTTTGGGCTCACGAAAGCCCAAGCCCAAATCTATTCTGGAATAGATATCGGATATCTCTAAATATGGAGATAATCATTCTCAACCGACTTAGGCGGGATCGCGAAGGTTGAGGAACACGGAACCAACAAGGATTCCGTGTGCATATAAAGGAATCCCATCCTCGTTAAAGTACGATCTCAAAACCCTAACTCACCTTTAACCTAAATCGATTACTTACTCTCGCACGGAGGATAATCGGGAGACAATCCCATGGTAAGCCTAACGGTGTTTTCGTCTCTTAGTGCGCAGGTCTCAAGCAACAATCGGCAATTGGTGCGAGGCCGAGCCCCGAACAAGGAACGCCCAACTTTTGTATCAACAAGTGGCGCCATCCGTGGGACCATTCACTAAGAACTAAGACTAGAATGACGAAGCATGGAAATCGGCGATCGTAAGCAGACCTTCTTTGGAAAGAAGCCGCGCATCGGTTCGACTTCAAGCGACTCTCAGGACAACCAATAATGCTAAAACAATGGATCAAGCCAAGGCGTGGTCTTCCCTCTAGTGGAACCGGGCTCGGGGACAACCCAGGCTACCACAACCACCACTAACGTAGTGGATCCGTTGCGCACTGTTCTTACTACTCCCTTTCAATTGGTGCTAGAGACCGGCGACAAAGGTACGGATGCACCGGATAAAAACAAGGGCATAGCGGTGAAAGCGAACACCCTTGCTTTAGAAGGGTCGCACCGGAAGTAACACCAAGGGATTTCGTATCCCAAAATTACGAAACATTGGCCGCCTCATGGAAGAGGAAGCTAGAAAGAGGTCAGTCGAGCCTAAAAGCCCGACTCGCTTTTGACTCGAGTCTGAAACCTCCCAGCGCCGTCGGAAGGAGAAGCGGCCGAGACAACTACCGACCCCTATGTTTAATAGAATTGAGAAAAAGGTTGAGGATGATAAGATGTCCAACTCACGGACCGGAAGGAAGTGAGGAGGATGAGCAGCGCACAAAGTATCCACACGGACTTGGTAGCCGCAGAATACGAGACAGATCGGGCGACGATATTCCCAGTGAAAGCCCTCGAGTACAAACTTTGAGGACGGTCGGTATGCGCCAAGGAGGGAAAATTCGTCCTCTGGAAATTCCTCGGACAACGGGATATTGAAACCGGACTTTGGAAGTCCGTAAGCAGATATAATGACCGGGAGGATGAAGATATATCTCTCGTATGGCGGCGTCAAAGGTCGATCACGTTCGCTCGGCGCATCGGTGACTTCTCGAGAAAACAAAGGAGGCATGCACGCTAATGTAAAACCTATGACGGAACGGTGATCCGGATGATCACCTCAAAATTTTGAATTAGCCGCTACAATTGAAAATCGCCACACGTGTGGTGCCACATGTTCAACTCCACACCGGTGGGAAGCGCGAGGCGGTTCAAGAAGCTTCCACGCGAAGCATCAATGGCTTTGAGGAATTGAGGAAGGCGTTTCGCCTAAACTTTACTCGGCGGAAGAAGTGCGCTAAAAACCTGTCGAACTCGCTAGGGTAAAGAAGCGCCAAGGAGAATCTGGCGCATTCATGGAACGCTTCAAAGATGAATGCATGCAAGTTAAAGCATGCCACGAAGTGCTAAAGATCTACGGTTTCATGAGCAGGATTAACAATCGAGAACTCATCAAGCGGTTGAGCGACAAAATTCCGAAACCTTTGATGAGCTCATGAAACCCTCTCGGTCCTTCGTCGGGGAGAAGCGCGCGGCGGATAGCAAAAGACACTACTCGAACTACGGTCACAGGAACAACACGGAAAACAATCCACCGACCGGGTAGTAACCGTAATAGAGCTATTGCAACGGGGAGGCGGGAGGATAATGAGCGAGTACACCCGTGACCAAGACCCCAAAGGAAATACTACAGCGGAAGGTGTGAACTTTCCAAGATCCGCGCAAATCGCACTCAGGAGGATCGGCGACGGGAATGGATCTTTGTGACTACCACGCACGAAGGGCCACACAACTAACGAATGTGTCCAAGCTGCGCCAACTCATTGACAAAATGGTTAAAGAAGGCGATTGGACCATTTGGTCAAAAATATCAAGGAAGGAAAGGATAGGCGGAAGAGTGGAAACAAGAAGGAGACACCCGAGGAAAAGGCCGACACCATCTACATGATACAATCATGGCGGTGGTCACTAGGCGGAAGGTCGGCCAGAGTTTTCAGGAAGCGAAATCTCTTTCCCACCTTAGCTGCGGACAACGCATGGTTGATCCACTCACCATTGAGATTAGTGCGGGGTCGCGACATCCATCGCATGTATGTTGATGGTGGCGCGTCGGCAGACATCATGTATGAGCACCGCTTCAGCGACTACGGCTCGAAATCGCGATCGGTTAAGTCCGGTCGAGCGGCGTTGATTGGTTTCTGGTGAAAAGATATGGCCTATGGGGCAAATCGATTACCGGTCGACGCCGAAGCGAAAAACACTCTGCGGCGGCTGGATGGAATTTATGGTGATCAAGTCTCCTCGCCATACAAGCGGCATTATAAGGAGACACGGGATACTCGACTATCTTGCGATGCCATCAACGCGCCTTTGGATGCTTAAATTCCCGGTGGAAGGGGCATTGTTACTCTTTACAATGCCACTGTACCACATAGAGAATGTAACACGATTACATGCGGCGGCACCGATCGAGCGGCGCTGACAACCAAAGTTCCAATCGAAGGTTGCGCTTCACCGAAATACCGGGCAGGAAATATCCATCGGAGGTCACCGTCGGATAACGGCAAGCAAGTATTGTATCGGCGCTCCCGCAAAAGAACTTGGACATTTTGCATGGGAGCCAAAACACATGTTGGGGTACCACGCTCAATCACGAGCATAAAGCGAGAATCCGACAAGGGTGCTCACCTGTCCTTGCCGAAAAAGCGCCAAGCCCCCAGGCCTTGTAAGCAATTTTAGCGAGAGGTGCACAAACCGGTGGACACGGGAATTATCGTGAAGTCTACTACCATGACCGGCTTTCTAACCCGGTAATGGTTAAAAAAGCGACAGTGGTGGCGAATGTGCATGGACTTCACTAATCTTAACAAAGCGTGCCACAAGGCGCTACCCATTACGAGATAGGCGGAAAATAGAGTCTCGTGCGGATACCCATTGAAGTGTTTCCTCGATGCGTACAAAGGATATCATCAAATCCGGATGGCAAAGGAGGATGAGGAAAACGGCCTTTCACACAAGCCAAGGCGTCTCTTGTTACACAAAAATGCCTTTTGGCCTAAAGAATCTGACGCCACCTACCCGGTTAGTGGACAATGCTTTCAAAAAGCAGGTGAAATTTGCAATTTGGAGGTCTATGTCGATGACTGGTCATAAAAGCCATCTTGAAGAGGAGTTAGTGCGCGATATTGAGGAAGCGTTAAAAACTCTACGAGATCAATATGAAGCTAAACCCCAAAAATGTACCTTGGCGCCACGGAAGGCATGTTCTCGGATACCTAATAGAGCCCGATGGTATAAAACCATGTCGAGAAAAGACAAAGGCGTCATCGAACTTACTTCACAAGACGCGTTGAAGGAGGTCCAATCTCTCAATGGAAAGCTAGCCGGTCTTAACGAGTTCTGTCTAAGTCGCAGACAAGTCTCTACCTCTCTTCAAAACACTCAAGAAGTGTATCAAAAGGAGATTTCGGTGGACTACGGAGGCGGAAAAGCCTTCACACAACTTAAGCAACACCTAGCAACGCTCCCACACTTGTCGCACCCCACCGTGGGAAGAGTTAATTATGTATCTATCCGCAATCGATGGGCGGTGGCGCGGTGCTACTAACGAGATAGGGATTCGATACAAACCCCGTCTACTTTGTAAGAAAGGCGCTCAAAAGCGGAGATGAACTATAGCGCCATGGAAAAATTAGTTACGGCGTTGGTGTTTGCCGCCAAAAGGCTACGCAGTACTTCAGCGCATCGATAGCGATGATCACGAGACCAACCGATCAAGCGGATCATTTCCAAACGACACATCGGGCCGATTGCGAAGTGGAGTGTATTGCTAGGTGAGCACAACATTTCTTCTGAGACCATGTACCGCAATCAAAGGGCGATTCGCGAGACTTCATCATCGAAAAGCCGAGACAACGGCGAGGTACCCGCACCAAGTAGGGCGGAGGCGCATGACCCATGGATCTTGTTTCAGATGGGTCCTCATGCGTTGATGGTTCGAGGCGAGCCTCATTCTCACAAACCCGGAAGGAATGGAATTCACTTACGCAATGCGTTTTGAATTCTGACGACAAACAATGAGGCGGTATGAAGCTCTAATTCTTTGGACTACGCATTGCGGCTCGGATGGGTGTCACGTAACCTAGAAGCAAATGTGGACTCCCGACTAGTGGCCAACCACGTGTTGGGCGGATCGTGGCTAAAGAAGAAAATATGATTCGATATCTCGACAAGACCAAGACAGCGATCAAAGGCTTTGTGATTCACCATCAAGCAAGTTCCTAGAGGAGAAAATCGCAAGGCAAATGCACTAAGCAAGATCGCCTTGACAAGCTTTGCACACCTATCAAAGCAAGTCTTTGGTGGAAACACCGAAAAGCAAATCCATATCGGAGATGGAAGTCTCCACAATAATAGAGGAGGGCGGTCCTACATGGTTGACACCGTTAGCGAATTCTAAGCAAAGGAACATTACCCCAAGAGCGAAGGAAGCTCGCGGGATACGGCGCAACACGTAGATTCGAACTTGAGACAACATCTTGCATCGACGCTCCTTTCTCCAACCATGGCTCCCTTGTGTTGGCCCCTACAAGCAAATTACGTCTGCGAGAAATCCATGAAGGTTCATGCGGCATGCACTCGGGACCACGGTCCGTTGAGGCACGCGCCATGAGATCGAGGATACTCGGCCAACCATGCACCGCGATCGCGGATTTAATAAGGAAGTGCAATGATTGCGAGTTCATAGACCCGTCCCGCGGACCACGGCCGAGCTAACGCCAATTACATCACCATGGCCATTCTACACGTGGGGTATTGACATTGCGGGACCTTTTTCGATCGCGGCGGGAGGTTAAAATTCCTCATAGTTGCCATAGACTACTTCACTAAGTGGATCGAAGCAAAGGCAGTAGTGACAATCACGGGCAACCAGGTCAAGCGCTTTGTCTGGGAAAGTATAGTATGCCGCTTCAGACTGCCTAGGGAAATCATCTCGGACAACGGGAAACAATTTTGTGACAACCCTTTCAAAGACTGGTGCGAGAAGTTGAACATCACACAACACTTCGCGTCAGTTAAACACCCACAAACCAATGGCTTAGTGGAACGTGCGAATCGAAGCTTAGGTGAAGGAATTAAGGCACGCCTAAACAAGCACAAAGGTAGGTGGGTGGAAGAGCTATCACATGTCTTGTGGGCGCATCGCACCTCAATCAAAACCAGCATGGGAGACACTACCTTCTCTCTAGTCTACGGGACAGAAGCCGTCATACCAGCCGAGATTGGCATGCCAACTATCCGCTCATCGAGATCAATGTGGCAACCAATGATGATGAGAGACGTGTCGACTTGGATCTGCTAGAAGAAAGGCGCGAACGCGCAGCTATACGGGAGGAAAAATCAAAGTCAAGGATGAAAGGATACTACGATGCTAAAGTGTGCAATGTTTCATTCAGACCAGGTGACTTTGTTTACCGTGCCAACGATGCGAGCCATGCAGAAGACACAGGCAAACTTGGACCAAAGTGGGAAGGACCCTATGAGGTTATTGAAGCACTAGGAACAGGCGCGTACAAGTTACGAGGCTTGGATGGTCGAGAACTGCCGCGCACATGGAACATCTGCAACCTCAAGAGGTGCTACCTATAGGAGCGACCACGGCCCCAGTGTCTGGCCTTCGGGCACTTTACTAAAGTACCCAATAAACATCTATGTATTTACTTTTTATTTCCTTAGTATAATGTCTTATTTGCAAGTATTAATAAAACATCACGGTTTCTAGCTAACTCCGTGACACATTTCAATTGTTATTTCCATATCTTGTATGTCTTAACATCTTTTATTTCTCGCCTACATGGCGTGCATGCACTAACATAAACCCACGATGGTAAAAGGATAAGTTAACCTACTAAACAACTTGTTGAGTAAGAGGTTGCAAACCCATCAACAACTGGATCACGTATCCTTGTTAAACACCTTGTTCTCAAGGCGTTGGAATGAGTTTTGTTCGCATCTTACGATGGGTCTTGTGACAACGCATATGGTGCACGTTTAACAACTTAGGAACCAAGACACTTGATTCCTTAAAAGTGATATTTACAGTACGCTGCATATTATAACATACACGACTATGACTTCCTTATATTATTCAAACAATGAATACGTCTTGTACGTAAAGACAAACAGATAAGTATGCACATCACAAATTGCAATAACATTCACACGCACTTAACAAAAGGTGATTTATTCATAACTACGAGTTATTACACGAAGATGTTCAAAAACAAAAGTTACACTTTAGAAGCTATGACTACGCTCCAGCGAAGAGCTACCCGCACGGCTTGCAGCATTCCCAATCTCATCTAGCTTTTTCAACAAATCTGCATCTCGACGAGCCACAGTAGCAACACTCACTGGCACCCCGTCAGACCGAGGGAGGTGAGCTGCGCCAACACCGCATAAAACAGCCTTGCCCTTAATGCCCTTCTTCTTGGCAAGCCTAGTAGCATGCGCTTACAAGACCTGCTTCAAAGGTACTTCCTTCTCCAAAGCAAAAGGATTCAAGATATCCTTAGGACGCACAAATATAGGCACGTGAAGTTGGGATTCATCGGGCTTAAGGTAATGGTGCAGGCACAAGATGGCCTCCCACCACGATGACGTGCTAGAGTCAACCCGGCCATAATGACGTCTATGGGGTAATCCTGATCGCGCTCCAGTTCAGCAATCATGGGGAGCTCTAGGTCCTTCATCCTATTCATAGCAGCGACCAGGTTATCATAGGCCTTTGTATCATAGTTAGGTACCTCTTCAATAGGCACCTTTAAAAGCTTAGCCTCCTGCAGCTTCTCCATAGCCTCTGCTTTACCACGCTCCAGCGCGCACTGAACCACCTCTCCAAAAGCATCAACCACTTCCTTGGACTCAAGATTACTCGGGTGACAAGGCGAAGGCCATGGGCGATGAGCCACCTGCGCTCGGCGATTACAGACATGAGATGATGATATAATTCCTCATCATACTCCAGACTTAGCTTGCGCAACTTCATCTCCTGCGCTTCAAGGGCACTTTTCATAGTAGCGCCAAACTTTTCAAGCTGGGAAGTCAGCGCATCTTTGCCATTCTCCAAATATTTCATTGCCCAGTGACAAGAAGACTTATACCCTGCGGCCTCCGCACGCTCTTGACTTATTTGGCACATCAGCGCCATCTTATCTTCAGCGAGCTTTTGGGCGTATGACCCCATACTCTCTGCTGCAGCCTTGGCACTGGCCAACTGTGACTCTAACAACGCAATAGCTTGATCCTTTTGAGCACTTTGGCTGCTCTCACCAGAAATCTGAGCTCTTAGCTTCTCCACCAATGAAGCTTGATGTGCAGATACTTGCGCCAACTCTTCTACCAACTGCCCCACTGATGCATACCCAGCAGACATATCCGCATCCTTTTGGTTGTGCGGTTCGGTGAGCGAGAATGAGAGGAATGCACAGGACTATTATGGGGGTGACTCCGCGCCTGTTCGGACCGCATACGAGACATAGAATTATCGGTTCCCATATCCGCATGACTAAAAGAAATAATAAAAAAAAAAAAAAAGGAAGCACAGAAAAGCATCAAGTATTGTCAAGATTACTTCGTGTGGGAGATACATTCACCGATGGGTGCGAGGGCCTTGACCTCACTGTGAATGACTCCACATTGGCGACCACTGGGCGTTTCTTCCTCGAGGAGCTCGCGCCATCACTTCCGAACGTCCTTTTACGCTTTAGCCCAAACTCTTGCTCCTCCACCTCCTCATCCATAGGCTGCGCCACTGCTATGGGTGGTGGCTGCGCTATTGGGGAAGGTACTCGAGGGCTTGGCACGATTTGTAGCGGCATCGCTTCCACAGCAACGGAGGAACTTGTCCCTGCCTCTCCCACATTCAGTTCCAGGGTACGCCCCGCGGTAGCATCAAGCATCGGCTCTTCACCATCTTTCAAGGGCCGTGCCCCTGTCTTTACCTCCACGGGCTTTGCTAGATGCACTACGGTGAACAAATCCATCTCTGCGCAATACAAGTCCAACATAACACAAGTTATATAATGCGTTGAAAAGAGAAGAAAGCTCTTACATTAACTACAAAAGGGGTGCGGAAGAATGAGTACCCACCCTGGCCATTGGCGCCCAAGAAGATTGGCATCTCATCGGCATACCAAAATAGTTACGGTGATGCCCATATGCACCAAAATTCCTCGGGTAGGAACTAATGGGGATGCGGTTAGCATTTATCGATTCGCATCCTCGGCGACATAAGATCGAGCAAGGGGCACTCATCCTCTCTAACGTACCTCGGGTATAAAAATTATAATGCCACCGAAACATGTGTCATCTACCGGAAAAGAACTCCTCCAATTCTGGCGCGTCTAGTTTATCGATGTAACATGAAGTCTATCAGCAGCGCTTAGCAAGATACCACCCATGTGCCCATGTTGTGTGATAGAAGGCGCGGAATAGGTGGATGGTTGGGTTAATCGCTAGTAAACGACAATTTACCTCAAAATTGGTAATTTTAATTGCACCAATGCGGTCGGTGGGATATGTGCAAATTATAATAGTTCAATACATCGCACAAAAAGCGGGACGGGGCACACGTTGGTTCGCGAATTTGAAAAACGTGTATATACCCCACCTTCCATTCGGGAAGTCCGCTATAGATGCCCGCGGATCGGAACAACGGATGCACGTCGAGGGTATGAAGTAATCCGAGGTGAATTCTAAGAGATCGCCCTCGGTGAGGTGGGACGTGAAGTCGAGACAATTTTTGACCATGGTGTTGTTGTTTGAGAAAGCGCGCGGCTACCTTTGCAACAAGTTGGTTTTGGATTGCATTGCAAGCTTTCTTGAACAATGGTGGCTTGAATTTCGTTTTCTTGTGAGACACACGGTGAAAATGAAGTGATTTATTATATACTTTTTCTCATCCACGCGATAGGTGACACGTGGATCCCACTTGCACTAGCGTGTGTGGTTGTGATCGCTTGATGGGACTTTCTTGCGATAACTTTCCCCGACTTACGAGGCACCCATTTTTAATTCCATGTCTCGATACAATGTCTTGGTCGGTATATTTTATGGCTTCTTAGCTACGCTCGACGTTTTTGATGATTACGGTTATTAGTCTAGCATCATGATTAGTCACTACGCATATTAGACTAGGGGACATGATGACATATAGTCTATATTGGTCGCGAACCCGACTAAAGTCAACACTAACCCGCCCGATCAGAGCGGGCTATCTTGATTAGATGTTTGGGCTCACGAAGCCCAAGCCCAAATCTATTCTGGAATAGATATCGGATATCTCCTAAATATGGAATAATCATTCTCAACCGACTTAGGCGGGATCGCGAAGGTTGAGGAACACGGAACCAACAAGGATTCCGTGTGTATATAAAGGAATCCATCCCTCGTTAAAGTGCGATCTCAAAACCTAACTCACCTTTAACCTAAATCGATTACTTACTCACGCGGAGGATAATGGTTGGAGACAATCCCACGGTAAGCCTAACGGTGTTTTACGTCTCTTAGTCGCGGTCTCAAGCAACAATCGACAATTAGTGCGAGGCCGGAGCCTCGAACAAGGCACGCCCAACTTTTGTATCAACAATCGCGTATATTTATTTTTATATTAAAGTAACCCGTGCTTAGAATTTGATAATTATATTCCCGTTTTCAGTAATTTAGCCGTATTTAAAATGTAAACTCGTGTCCACATAGGTTAAACTTTTAAAAATGAAATCAATGAGTCCTTATTGAACGTATATAGTAAAAAAATTGATACTTATAATCTTATGCAAATTTATATGTTGTTATTTTAAAACAACATATACATTGTATTTTTTGAGATATAAAGTATGAATGGTATAAAATATATGGGGGTATATGGGGGAGATGATTTGCACACTCCATCAAATGATTAGGACACTCTAATTAACGGTGTTTGGACATTTATACCCTCACAGTTACTGTAACACCCCAACCCGACAAGGGTAGAAGCATCACATTATGGTGACATATCAAAGCATACATAATGAACATAAAGAACAGCGTAAGTCTTAAGCATAAATAATCAAAGGACTTAAGTCAACACGATTTAAACAATACATAAGTTGAAGAAAAAGGAAGTACTCCAAAGAAAGGAACAATGAAATCCAAGCCTAAATAAAGTGATAACATAAATAAATGGTAACTAAGATGACTAGGGAAAAGCCTCCATACAAGCTCAACTCTCAACCCAAAGCAATCCCCAGCTCCTAGCTTAGATACCTGCCGCAAGAAAAGGAATGCGGCTGAGCTTAAAAAGCCCAGTGAACAGATATATAACAAAACGAATAATCGAAAGGTAAAGAACGAAAGAAATATAACATATGATGCATTGAGAAAATCATAAGGCATAATCAAATGGATATCAAAGTGTAAAGAAAGGTCAGTAATCTACCACGAGCTTAAACATATCATATCATATCATATAGCATAAGTAACCAATAGAGTGATCAGCCTCCAAAATGTGAAAGACGTGTAATGCACACAACATCAGTCACCATATAAGTCATATCATATCATATTATAACAAATCTAGGATGCATCCATACGCCCCTGTACAAATCATAGTGGCCATAGCGAAATATAAAGCGCGCATAATATCACAAAAAGGGACGGGACGGAACATCACTCCACCGCCCTAGAGTCATGTCATTGGTGCATCAATGACACGGCCATGTTACCTTCATGGCTAGGAAAATGGCTCGGGCATTAAACTGAAAGGTCAAATGAAAGTCATAATATAAATGTTTATATCAAAGATTCAAAGCAAGGTTCAATATCAAAGGTTCACAAATTTATGGGTGCATAGCAAAGGTTCAAATAGGGCATAAGACAAAGATCATATAAGAAAGCCATAATAGTAAGGCTCAGAGCAAAGGTATTATAGTCAAAGCTAATATAAAAAAGATGTGTACGAATTGTAAGAAACCTTAAGAGATAAGGTCAGAATATCTGTACCTTATTCAACAGCAAAGACAAACACAAGCAGATAAATCACAAGACACGGAAGATCACTCCTTCCTCGAGGGATCTACAAAAGTGAAAGGATATACATTTATTAGATGTAGTTAAAGTGTATTACTCTAGATTAAGTCTTTTAAGGTTTATAAGAATACTTCCATTTTTAGTAAGTTTCATAAATAGTAACTTTCCTTATTTAGTAAGTTTCCACTTTAAGTAACTTAACCATTTTAAGTAACTTTCTATTTAATACAGGTTTCCCGAATTAGTAAGTTTCCTTAATAAGTAACTTTCCAAAAATAGCAGTTTTCTATAATTAGCAGGTTTAGTCATTTATGATGTAAATAAATGTTAAATTAAGTTAAAATGATGAAAATGATTGTTATTATTGTTTAGGGTTCATTTATGACAAGTTATAATAATTTAGGGTCTAAAATGTCATTATCACAAAGTATAAGGTTAAAAGTGTAAATATCACAAGTTTCACTTAGTTTACGAATTCAACCCCTTCTCTTATCATTTTAACGACTAAAACCTTCATGTTTGATTATTAACAAAATCAACCCTTTTCTTTTTATTAAAACCGAAAACCCTTTTTAAAACCTAACCTAGTCTCGTTATCCATTTTCGTTTTTAGCAAGCCGAAACCAACCCCAAACCAAAATCACAGCAGCCCTCTTATGCATTATGTTAGTCGTGACATGATTCAAATCCAATTCCATTCTTACGACAATAGAAAACAGTCCGAGACTTCTACATGGATTATTAGCGATCCAAAAAGAATAGACCGAGATATACACGTATGTTATTACTCCATTTCAGCTTGATACAATTTAGATGAAACACGTTTAGGTCGTACATATGTAGGTCGAATTAGATTCAAAGCAACAGGTTATATTGGTCGACATATAAGCCTCTCATATTCTTTATTTTATGTGGCCTCGCTATGATTTTATGTGAGGTTTTTAACGTCGATCAGCATGCAGTCGATTTGGAAGACACAACACACGATTAACAGAAAACAATAAGGGAGGAAAATTGAACAAGTTTTTGATACAATACCCTTGTAGCGTGTCGAAGCAAGGAAGACAACAATGGTCGAACTCCCAGCCTACAATCTACACTGAAACACCACAACTCCAAACCTTTGAATAGAAAACAAATATCCACTTCCAAACCTAGGTCGAACAACAAAATACCCACGATCAAACCACCTTTCCAGCCTCCTTCGTGCAGCTCGTACCACATAAACCACAACCGAAATTGATATAATCATTTATGGTTTAGTAGGTGTTGATGGATGTGTGAATTGTAGGTTAACAAATGAGATGGAAATGGAGATATAGGGGGAGTGGTTGCCGAGTAAAATGGAGGATCAAAACCATATTTTATTTTTAAATCACAAATGTATATAGACTCAATTGTGTACAAGTAAATTAGGTACAAGTTTTAATATTGTTTGGTCCCTTTAGGAACATTTTAACGTGCGATATAAGATATCATAGAAGCATGTGTGTCGAATTTTTTATATGTTACAAGTTATAGATTTGATCTTTGTAGCTTTTTAGTTTCATTAAGTTTCAAAGCTTATGATAAGTTCAAGTATTTTTTCTTTGATGACAATGTGGATTTAGGTATGATAATTATTTATAAGTTAGGTTAGAAGCATTTCGAATGAGCTTGGAATATTATACATATTTTATAGATTTTAAATTAGAGGGGTAAAATAGTCATTTAACAAGTTTTAGATTTTAGGGTTTTACAACTCTTCCTTTCTAAAAAAAATTTTCGTCTCCGAAAATTGAAATGGAAACGGATGAAAGCAAACGGAGACATACCAGACTACGAAAAGAAATGGGGATAACTTGTTCGCATTGATTCCTCGGTTTCCTAGGTAGCTTCACACTCTGGGTGATTCTTCCAAAGAATTTTCACAAACGGAATGACCTTGTTTCTCATGACTCTATCTCGTCGGTCTAAAATAGCTTCGGGTTCCTCAGACAAAGACATATCAGGCTGAATCTGATCTAGAGGATAAGATACCACATGCAACGGATGATAATTGTATCCCCTCAGAAGAGATACGTGGAAAACATCATGAACATGGGACAATTGAGGAGGTAGAGCTAAACGATAGGAAACCTCCCCAACATGATCCATAATCTCAAACGGTCCAATGAATCGAGGACTAAGCTTGCCCTTGATCCCAAAATGTTTCACACCATGGAACGGCGAAACCTTCAGAAATACACGATCTCCAACACGAAACTCCAAGTCACGTCTATGTTTATCAGCATAACTTTTCTGTCGAGTACGGGCCTCTTTCAACTTCTTCTTGGCCACAACCACCTTTTCATTAGTAATCTCGATAATTTCCGGTCCCTCAATCAAATGTTCACCCACTTCATCCCAACAAATAGGTGCCCTACACTTCCTCCCATACAAAAGCTCATACGGTGCTGCCTTGATGCTAGCATGCCAACTGTTGTTGTAGGCAAACTCCACCAAGCACAGATACTCATCCCAGTTTCTAGTCCACTCCAATGCACATGCCCTCAACATGTCCTCTAGAGTCTGAATAGTCCTCTCCGTTTGACCATCTGTCTATGGATGAAAGGCTGTACTAAACTTGAGGCGTGTACCCCAAGCTCTCTGTAGACTTTTCCAAAAACGAGAAGTAAACCACGGATCTCTGTCTGAAATAATAGCGGTCGGAGTACCATGAAGTCTAACAATCTCCTGCTGGAAAACCTCTGCCAACCTAGCAATACCAAAGTCATTCCGAATAGGTAAGAAATGAACAGATTTGGTTAATCGATCGACAACCAACCAAATTGCATCATGTCTTTTCCGAGTAGGAGGTAACCCTTTAACAAAATCCATGGAAATCTCCTCCCACTTCTAGGTAAGAATTTCTAAAGGCTGCAACAAACCACTTGCCCTCTGATGTTCAATCTTGACTTGCTGACAAGTCATACACTTGGCTACAAAAGAAGCCACATCTTGCTTCATATCATTCCACCAAAAGTGCTGCTTAAGGTCCCTGTACATCTTGGTAGAACCAGGATGAATAGTAAAGAGGGAACCATGAGCCTCAGACAAAACAGCCTCACGCAAAGTAGGATCATTCGGAACACAAAGCCGACCCTCAAACCATACCACACCAAAACCATCTACACTGAACTCTGTCTGCTTACCCTCTTCAATATTCTGAACCACATACCAAAGCTCGCCATCATCCTTCTGAGCTTCCTTAACCTGTAGTATAAGATTGGACTCTACCTTCATACTAGCCCAATAACCATCGTAACCACGAATAAAAAACTCCACATCTAAAAGCTTTAAATCATGCCGAACCTTGGGCTCAATCTCTAAACTAGCAATCATACCCGACTTCCGGTTAAGCGCATCAGCAACAACATTCACCTTGCCCGAATGGTATTGAATGTTCGTGTCATAATCCTTAAGGAGTTCCAACCACCTTATTTGTCTCATGTTAAGTTCCTTCTGGGTGAAGATATACTTTAAACTCTTGTGGTTAGTAAAGATATCACACGATTCGCCATACAAGTAATGCCTCCAAATCTTTGAAGCAAAAACAACCGCAACTAACTCTAGATCATGTGTAGGATAGTTCTCCTCATACGATGTCAATTGCCTCGAAGCATAAGCAATCACTTTACCATACTGCATCAGGACACAACCCAAACCTTTCTTTGACGCGTCACTATAAGTCTGAAAACCTCCAGAACCAGATGGGAGGGCCAGAATCGCCGATACCAACCTCTATTTCAACTCCTCAAAACTCTTCTCACGCTCCTCCGTCTAAACGAAATTTTCACCTTTCCTCATTAGTTGCGTCAGTGGTAACGCCAACCGAGAGAAACCTTCAACAAACCGTCGGTAGTAGCCAGCAAGCCCCAGAAAACTCCTAACCTCGGTCACAGTAGTGGGTCTCGGCCACTTGGTGATAGCCTCAACCTTAGATGAATCCATAATGATACCATCAGCGGATACAACATGACCAAGGAAAGTAACTTGGCTCAACCAAAGTTCACACTTGGAAAACTTGGCATACAACTTCTGCTGCCTAAGAGTCTCCAAAACAATACGGAGGTGTTGCTCGTGTTCTTCCTCACTCTTGGAATAAACAAGAATATCATCAATGAAGACAATCACAAACTTGTCGAGGTACTCATGAAACACCCGATTCATTATATCCATGAATACAACAGGAGCATTAGTCAAACCGAAAGGCATAACCAAAAACTCGTAATGACCATAACGGGTACGGAACGCGGTCTTAGGAACATCTTGTTCCTTCACACGCAGTTGGTGGTAACCGGACCTCAAATCAATCTTCGAAAAGAATTTAGCTCCCTGCAACTGATCAAACAGATCGTCGATACGCGGAAGAGGATAATGATTACGAATAGTGATTCGGTTAAGCTCGCGATAATCAATACACAAACGCATACTCCCATCCTTCTTCTTAACGAATAAAACATGTGCACCCCAAGGAGAAACACTGGGTCGGATGAAACCATTCTCCAAGAGTTCCTGTAATTGCTCCTTCAACTCCTTCAATTCAATAGGCGCCATACGGTACGGAGCTTTTGAAATGGGCTCGGCACCTAGAATCAATTTGATGCCAAACTCAACTTCCCTAGCAGGAGGAATACCAGGAAGTTCGTCGGGAAACACATCAGGGAAATCACGTACAACGGAAAGACTTTCAATACTCGAACTTTCCAAAGATGTATCTTTAATGGATGCCAAGAAGCCTTGGCAACTATGGGAAATCAGAGTTCGGGCTTTCATAGCCGAAATGATCTTAGCAGACTTGAGAGGTTGAGAACCATGATAAATAAAATCGGGATGATGTATATCGCCAAAGATCACATTTCTGGCATAACAATCAATGGTAGCTCTATGAGAAGCCAACCAGTCCATACCAAGAATCACATCGAAGTCAACCATATCCAAAGGAAGTAAATTTGCTGAACGAATGCCGTCGTCAAACCGTAAAGGACAATTCACATATTCATGGTCGATAAATACATGGTTCTTCATTGGTGTAGAAATGGATAAATGATTTGTTAATGGTGTTGGGGTCATATTAAGTTTCTTGGCAAATGCAACAGATATAATGGAATGCGTGGCACCTGTATCAAATAATGTAAAAACAGTACGATCCCCAATGTAAAGAATGCCGATAATAGTACCTGATGAGTTTGCTTTCTGATCACGAGTCGTAGCATAAACACGACCCATAGTAGGAGCTGGCCTAGCCGAGTTCCCTGGTGCAATATGCCTCCCCTGAGGATAATCCTTCACCTTGTGAGCAGTGGACCCACAAGAGAAACATCCTACTGTAGCCTTGTGACAAACGCCCGGGTGAGGCTTTCCACAAGTAGTACAAAGTGGTGGTGGAGGTAAAGTCTCCGTAGGCCTCCTCTGACCTGAAGACCCTGTAGCATGATCCTGCTGAGAACCCCGAGTCGTCTGATCCATGTACTGACGCTGGTTGTTGATACCATGACCCTGGCGGTCATTCCTATTCCTACCAGTAACCCTCTGATCCTGTCCCCTGGACTCCTGTCGCCTCGAATCAAAACCTCGGTCCTGTCGACCCCTATGCTCAAAACCCTGGTCCTGTCGACCCCTATGCTCAAAACCCTAGTCCTGACGACCCCTGTGCTCAAAACCCTAGTCCTGACGACCCTTGTAGTTAACACGGTCACCATCTCTGCCCTTTTTTTTCGAACCCCTATCAGCATGAAGTAACTCAATGTTACGGGACTCGTCCACAACTAGTGACACATCGGTGTAATCAGTATTCACGAGCCGATCCAAAACCCACTTTTTCAACCCCCACTAGAAGTGCCTAGCCTGCCTATGAGCGTCACCAGCAACATCTCCAACAAAACTAGCGAACCTCAGAAACCTCTGCATGTACTCTCCCGACGATTCCCGATCAAACCGATATATAGCTCCATAATCGCGCCCATACCTTTGCTGCTCAGAGAAGGGAAAATACTGTTTATAGAAGATTTCACGGAAAGTATTCCATGTACAAGTGTCCACAAAATTCTCTTCCTTAGCCAGAAGATACGCCTTCCACCAATTCAACGCATCTCCTTCCAACTTGAAAGTAGCCAACCGCGTCTTGAATTCGTCAGCACAACCCAAGACCTTGAACAACTTCTCCATGTGCGTGATCCAATCTTCTGCCTCCATTGGGGTGGCAGCAGATCGGAAAGAAAGAGGCTTAAACTTTGTGGAGTTTGTTAGACTCCTTGAAATCATTTTGAGCCTTAGGGTTTAACAATAACAATGATTATAAAGAACATGCACAGCGGAATTAAACATCAATGTTATTGACACAAGGTTTCATTCACCATCACCTCTAATTATATTAATAACGTTTTATCCAAACTATAACAAGAATCAAAGACTTGATCTTGGAGGTTAACTAACACTAACTAACCCTAGACATTTATAGGAACACATCTAGATAACTAAACTACTAACTAAACTAATAACCTAGGCGTTTATAATAAACTACACGCCCTAGGTTACACACACACACCTTTAGTCGACTACATTATGGAAGACATGTATTATAAAACCTACACCCCATGTCCTCTTTATATACTAGAGGATTAGGGTTTACAAATCTCTACTAAGGACTAAATAATAAATCTTCTTTTGCAAGTGATAAGGTTTTAAAATATACCTTTTTGAGGGGTAGTTTAAGCCCTTATTTGATCACTTTTGTATTCGTTATTACTTAATATCGTTCCTTTTCACTTTTTAGGTATCTTGAAGGCAAAATCTTTGGAATGACACTTATTCGGACGAAAGGCGCGAATATCTGAAGAAAATGGCCAAAGTCAAAATCGAGACACTCGAGTGCTTTGGGCCCGAAGGGGACGGCGTCGGTGTTATATCTGCGCCGTCGCATCACTTTTGTGACATTTCGAAGCCAAATTGCTTATTTACAAGTGGCGGTGTCGGGTTTTAAAGAGTAGGTCATCATGACTCGGACGGCCTAGATTAGATCAGACGACATCGAGAGGCGAAGGGGCTGCGTCGCAAGCATAAGGTGACGCCGTCGCAAGACTAACGTGTGAGCGAAACCCAATGGCGGCGACCCGGCGTCACAAATCAAGGGTGGCCGTCGCATATGTAATCTTATATATAGAATCTGAATTTTTAGTTTTCGGTGTGTAGTCTTTTGGAGTAAAAACCTAAACCGAACCAAAGGTGTCTTGTAAACCTATCTTACATCAAGATAAGTGTTTTACTTCATTAATTTAATTATGTCTTCAATTACTTGTGTGTATGCTTGCATGTTCCCGTGTCCAGCTAATTTACTTGTGTGTTTGCTTAGGAATATGAAACTTAATTATTGAATATTGATTGGTTGTCTCTTATCTTAATTGTTAATGATCTAGTGTCACGATAGGTCATCCGTTGTGTAGTTAATGCTTGATTAATCTTTGTGAACCTTAGTTTATAATACCTAGAGTTGTTGTAGGCTAAACCATCCGAAGAGTACCTTAGAGTTAAAGTTTATAAATCCTAGAGATTTTGTAGGCGAGACCCTTTGGTAGTTTCAAAGAGTTAGAGATAAGCGCATACCCTACGACCTTAGACACAGCGCGATTAAGAATAAGGGCGTGGCGATTCAACCATCAATAAGAGATAATTAAGGAGTAATAAAACCTCGTAAACACATCTTTAAATCATCATACGAGCACACAATAATTAGATATAGACTACATACACCACTAGATTAGATAATTAGATAAGTAGAGTAATCGGTAGAAATACCAACCCCAAAATCCAAACCCGAGATTCGTACCTTTCCATTTCCTAAAAACATAAAAGATAAAAAATAATCTTCCTCAACCCCAACCTTAGCGTAGTAACTTCTCACTAGCATTCCTATTCCCCTAGAGAACGATATCAATTCCCGTGGCTTACCCTAATACTACACTACAACGATTAGGTTCACTACCTAGGGTGTTGAAAATCTTGCTAAACGAAAAGGAAGTTCCGTTGACCCCGAACGACGCGTGTAGCGTTATCAACAAGAAAGTCCCTCTATCTTTTTGTAGGTTTCCTTCTTGTCACTTTAAGTCCTTGATGTTTCATTCTTTATTTTTTTGTATCATCAAATCAATAAACCCAACAATCTTCCCCTATTTGATTATGACAAAACAAACATGATTTTTGTACGAACTTCCCTAGACGAAGTAGCAGAAGTTGAGATAATTAAATCTCACCATGAATGAAACATTCTTGTCTTCCTTTGTCTTCCCCTTAATCCATGCCACGCCACTTGATAATGCTACACGCGTCGTTCGGGGTCAAAGGAACTTCCTTTTCTTCGAGCAAGTTTTATAATACCTAGGCGATAAACCTAATCGTTGTAGTGTAGTATTAGGGTAAGCCACGGTATTGATATCGTTCTCTGGGGAATAGGAATGCTAGTGAGAAGTTACTACGCTAAGGTTGGGGTTGAGGAAAATTATTTTTATCTTTTATGGTTTTAGAAAATGGAAAGGTGCGAATCTCGGGTTTGGATTGGGGTTGGTATTTCACCGATTACTCTACTTATCTAATTATCTAATCTAGGTGTATGTAGTCTATGTCTAATTATTGTGTGCTCGTATGATAGTTTAAAGATGTGTTCACTTAGGTTTTATTACTCCTTAATTATCTCCTATTGATGGTTGAATTCTCGTCCTTATTCTTAATGCGTTGTGTGTCTAAAGTCGTAGGGTATGCGTTTATCCCTAACTCTTTGAACTTACCAAAGGGTCTCATCTACAAAACCCACTAGGGATTATAAACTCTAACTCTAAGGCCTCTTTGGATGGTTTAGCCTACAACCGCTCTAAGTGGTATAGCCTAAGGTTCACAAAGATTAATCAAGCATCAATTACACAACGAATGACCTATCGCATTACTAGATCATTAATCAATTAAGATAAAAGACAACCAATCAATATTTAATAATTAAGTTTCATATTCCTAAGCAAACACACAAGTAAATTAGCGGACATGGAGAACATGCAAGCATACACACAAATAATTGAAGACATAATTGAATTAATGAAGTAAAACACTTATCTTGATGTAAGTTAGGGTTTGGAACCCTAAAATCTTGTACAAGGCGACCTTGGTTCGGTTTAGGTTTTACTCAAAAGACTACACACAATCTTGAAAAATTCGATTCTATATATAAGATTACATATCGACGGCGTCACCTTATGATTTGTGACGTCGGGTCACCGTCGTTAGGGTTTCGTCTTGCCGCGTTAGTCTTGCGACGACGTCACCTTGTGCTTGTGACGCCGTCCTCTTCGACCGGCGCCGTGCGGATCAAATCTAGGCCGTGCGAGTTGCGACGACCTACTCTTTTAAAGCGACACCGTCACTTAAAAATAAGAAATTTAAACCGTCTTGGTCATAAAATGCTCCGACGGCGTCGCGGTTAGCGATGGCGCGTCACCTTGTAATTCGGCGGCTTGGTGTCTCGATTCTTGACTTTGGCCATTTTCTTCGTATATCCGCTTTTCGTCAAATAAGTGCCATTACGACAATTTTCCTTCAAGAGACCTAAAAGTGAAAAGGAACGATATTAAGTAATAACGGATACAAAAGTGATCAAATAAGGGCTTAAACGACCCCTCAAAAAGGTACATTTTAAAACCTTATCACCACTCCAACATCTCTTCCCCTTTTTGTTATCAACAAATAGGAAATATAAACAGTAGAAACTTCCCCTTGAGTGGTGCATGAACATCAATGATTCTTCAAATCTGTAAGCTCCTTGTAATGATTACTTGTGAAGAAAATCAAATATAGCGAACTTGATGAAGTAGTAAAATAACCCAAACTTGTATCTTATGTCTTGTTTATCCACATGACGTTGAACTTATACTGCTAACCAAAAATATAAGTAGATCGCAACCTCTTAACAAAATCCTCATCTTCAATGAGACACTAGGCACTACCATGTAACTCCTTTAAGTGATAGTTAACTAGGTCTTCATCCATCCACCCCTTAACCTATGAAAACTAGATTTTGCAAGTCTTCGTCAACATCCTTTAAGCACGAACAAGTTACTTTTAAACGATTCCGCCGTTTAAAAATATAATAAGAACACGCACCCAAGAAACTCCACTTCATCTTCAAATAAGTGATAAATAATCCTCTTCGTAATCAATTCTTCCATAAAACCAAAAACAAGCCTTTGAAAACATTTAAGAACAAATTCCAATGTTCTTGTGTGTGTGACCAAAAACCTATGCGTGTGTCGCCAAAAATCCAATCTCATCCGAAAACCAAATCAATGTACCATCCGATATCGAGTAATACTATCAGTATAAAAAAAAACTTCTCGGACAAAGCTAACAGTTGAAACCATCCATCATACTAATCGTAGGCATCCATATAATCTCAAGCGAACAACAAACTTCCATCTCAAAGTATTCTTCATTCATGAATTATCCCATACACTTTGATAATTTAAGCCTATAAAGTCCAAATATATGACAATCACGTGAGCAGCTTCCATCATGTCACATGAAATCAAATAAGAATAATACCATTGTCCAATAAAACTACACCAACCGTTGTTGCATGCATGAGATCACGTCCATTGATGTAGACAACACTAAATATCAACAGCAGCTGTAACATATAGTAGTATAAAGATAACACAACAGCTCACATGTTGGTCCATACGTTTCTCCAATCCAATGATGACTCAGCAACAGGTCATGTATAAAATAATGAAGATTAAAAACCCTATTGTTGTTTAACGTATGCTCACAACCTGCTCTCATTATCATAAATCAAGCTCACAAATAATAACTATAGAGTATCTATCCCACCAAGCAATGTGTATAAACCATGTAGACGAGCAGTAAAAACACTAGCAGTTGTTACCGATAACTAGCAGTGGAGCGAGAACACTAGCAGGGGTTTCGAGAAGCTTGGCAGTGGTTTCGAGAAACGTAGCAGTGGAAAGTAGATAAGCTAGCAGTGGATACTCGATAACTTAGCAGCAATTAACGTCCAATAAGCAGTAGCAGCAGATTCTTTGAATTTCTCAAACACTTTTCTAAACTCGTCCTCCAAGTCACCAAACTTGCTCCATAACCAATTAGATAAGAAATCCAAATATAAACCAATCCAAAAAAAATCAGACTTGTCAAGCCACCGTCCAATTCACAACTTAAAATTAGTAGCCACCGACCCATGTGACCTTCAGTGATAATAAGAATAATACAATCCAAAAAAGAAATCATTATCTCATGGAAAGCAACCAATATGAAGTGTAATTAATCACCATGGTCTTGAATGATACGAAGTGAATAAAATTGGTAGACCAATCAAGTTGAATAAATAATTGAAGCCCTATAGAATTGGTAAAATAATAGCGTAGCATGTTTACCATTAATTCCAGCAATGATATAATTATCATGTTTACCATTAATTCCAGCAGCCACCATCTCACAATAAATTATGTTCAAAGTTTCAATTAGTGACCAAAGTATAGTCATGTGTTCACAGCAACAGAAACCCTAAAAATCCGAAAATAATACCTTCCTCTGCAGCAGATTTCGACACCGAATATCTTTTGATTGAGAGCTCAGATCGACAATCCCTCTGGTGAAAAGTCAGATGAGTACATAAAAAACGTCCACCCAAAATTTCGTCACGATCCAACAGTTAACGAAAATGTTATGATCGTTTCAAAACAGTGCTGTAGTAACCTTACAAAAAATTTCGGTTCTGCGTGAGACTTTGTGACTTATAACTTTTGATTGAGAGCACGAATTGCGATCACTCGGTGAAACCTTAGACGGATATACTGAGATGCACCAGCAAAAATTGTTGCTCGATCCAATGGTTCACTGAAAAGTTATGCCCTCTTGAAAACAGCGCTGCAGAAGTATTACGAAAATTGTTGAAATTCGATTTTCTTCTTCCTTTTTCGCCAAGAAACCTTGTGAATCCCTAGGTAACGAGCTCCCCAAGCTCTGATACCAATTGTGGAGTTTTTTAGACTCCTTAAGATCGTTTTGAGCCTTAGGGTTTAACAATAACAATGATTATAAAGAACATGCACAGCGGAATTAAACATCGATGTTATTGACACAAGGTTTCATTCACCATCACCTCTAATTATATTAATAACATTTTATCTAAACTATAATAAGAATCAAAGACTTGATCTTGGAGGTTAACTAACACTAACTAACCCTAGACGTTTATAGGAACACATCTAGATAACTAAACTACTAACTAAACTAATAACCTAGGTGTTTACAATAAACTACACGCCCTAGGTTACATACACACACCTTTAGTCGACTACATTATGGAAGACATGTATTATAAAACCTACACCCCATGTCCTCTTTATATACTAGAGGATTAGGGTTTACAAATATCTACTAAGGACTAAATAATAAATCTTCTTTTGCAAGCAAGTCCCTCCATCTTTTTGTAGGTTTCCTTCTTGTCACTTTAAGTCCTTGATGTTTCATTCTTTATTGTTTTGTATCATCAAATCAATAAACCCGACAAGCTTGGTGAACCTCTCAATCCAAACATGCATCCCAGTAGGTGGAGCACCGCCACCTGATGAACCAACACCATTCCTGATGTCATTGGTGATTCTGGTCATCAAATCAGCAGAGAGATTTGGAAGAGCATTAGCCAAAGCATTGGCTATCATAGCCTCGAAGTCAGGGGTACTCTCCCCATTAAGATCACCGTTTCTACGCGTAAACACCATCTGAACGATCATCAAGAGATTAGTAAAGTCAGAAAACAGAAAGAAAAGCATGAAAGGAAAAGATGAAACAGAAACCTAGTGTCTACCCAAATCCTCACAAGTCAAAGCCTAAGCTCTAAGGGTTAAATCCTAGGGTCCATATATTCACAGGCCATAACTACAAGTCGTAACCTGGGCTCTGATACCATAACTGTAACACCCCAACCCGACAAGGGTAGAAGCATTACATTATGGTGACATACCAAAGCATACATAATGAACATAAAGAACAACGGAAGTCTTAAGCATAAATAATCAAAGGAGTTAAGTCAACACGACTTAAACAATACATAAGTTCAAGAAAAAGGAAGTACTCCAAAGAAAGGAACATGAAATCCAAGCCTAAATAAAGTCGTAACATAAATAAATGGTAACTAAGATGACTAGGGTAAAGCCTCCACACAAGCTCAACTCTCAACCCAAAGCAATCCCCAGCTCTTAGCTTATATACATGCCGCAGGAAAATGAATGCGGCTGAGCTTAAAAATCTCAGTGAACAGATATATAACAAAACGAATAATCGAAAGATAAAGAACGAAAGAAATATAACATATGATGCATTGAGAAAATCATAAGGCATAATCAAATGGATATCAAAGTGTAAAGAAAGGTCAGTAATCTACCACGAGCCCAAACATATCATATCATATCATATAGCATAAGTAACCAATTGAGTGATCAGCCCCAAAAATGTGAAAGACGTGTAATGCACACAACATCAATCACCATATAAGTCATATCATATCATATCATAACAAATCTATGATGCATCCATACGCCCCTGTACAAATCATAGTGGCCATAGCGAAATATAAAGCGCGCATAATAACACAAAAAAGGATGAGACGGAACATCACTCCACCACCCTAGAGTCATGTCATTGGTGCATCAATGACACGGCCATGTTACCTTCATGGCTAGGAAAATGGCTCGGGTATTAAACTGAAAGGTCAAATGAAAGTCATAAAATGTTCATATCAAAGATTCAAAGCAAGGTTCAATATCAAAGGTCACAAATTTAGGCGTGCATAGAAAAGGTTCAAATAGGGCATAAGACAAAGATCATATAAGAAAGACATGATAGTAAGGCTCAGAGCAAAGGTATTATAGTCAAAGCTAATATCAAAAAGATGTGTACGAATCATGAGAAACCTTAAGAGATAAGGTCAGAATATCAGTACCTTATTCAACAGCAAAGACAAACACAAGCAGATGAATCACAAGACACGGAAGATCATGTAACACCCACAAAATGGCTCAGCGGAAGCACACAAGTATTGGGGTGCTACTAAATTGATACCACAACATAAGCATAGAATAACTGATTTTCATAAAGAAACTTTCATTCATTCTTGGAAACAATGTTTACATTAATGATTAAGTGCAGAAAATGGCTCATTATAAACAAGTGGTCCCAATACATAAATCAGAGTTGTCTATGACCATGCCATGCCTTTGCCTTGCACCTCAAAGATAAGCTATTACTTGAAACACGAAGATACATGCTAAAGGGGTCGACTACTGTTGGTGAGTTCATAGGTTTTAATTTGTAAAAGTTTCTATGGACCACAAGATTTAGTATTTAATACAATTCATTATGTGACCTGATGAGTGTCTAAATACTCATTATTTTTATACAATCTAGACTGCAAAATCATCTGAAAACACTCAAAAATGCTTCAAAATGATAAAAATATCACAAATCAGTGTTTTATGTGTTTTAAATGCAAAAATATCAAAATCAGATGAAAAACGTATCAAGTTTGCAAAATTGGCAGTTTTAGTCCCCTAAGTTTCACAAGTTGTCAAAAATGGTCCCTGGAAAATTGAAAAATGTCAAGATTGGTCCTTGTATGATGGAAGCTTGTCACTTTTAACCCTTGAAGCAACTTTTCAGAATTGGCAGCTTAGGCCCCTCAGTTTTCAGAATTTACATAAAGGCCCCTATGATTATTAAACCTTGGTCCCTTGTCAAATCCCTTTTTTACCCTGCCATTAAACCTTTTGGACCCCCTGCCTGATTTTGACCCCCTGGCATTAATAATCCCCAGTCAACACTGGTCAAACAAACACCCCACTTGGCGCCATTTTTCTTCCCTTGACCACCGTATACGCTCGCTCGACCGACCATCCCCTCCTCGATATATCACCATCCTTGTCCCCACCTCCACACAACTCAAACTTCATTTAATGCAACTTCCCCCTCCTCACTCAACCCCAATTGGCAGACAAGAGTTTTGGCGCCAAAAATCAATTGAATGGCCATGATCACTTTTAGCCATCCAATGGCTATCATTTCAAGTGGGATTTAATCAGAGATGAAAGAGAAAGCATTGGGGGTATAAAAGAAGGAAGAAAGAAGCAAGCAAAAGAGTAGTTAGTTTTAGTTTTTCTTTAAATGTCGTTTTTAAAATTAATGTTTTAGTTTAAAAGCAAATGTTGTAATCTCAGTTCTATGTATTGAATTTAAGTTAACTCAGTATTTGTAATCAATTATAAGTGCTAATTCAAAGTTTTATTTAAAGTTGCAATTCTTCATGGTTACTGTTGAAAAATCCATTTTCAAATTCATGTATCCAAAGCATTATTAGCTTATTTTTAAGTTGAGACAAGCTCATTTAAGCTCACGATAACTTTTATAAGCTCGCATTTCATTTTCAAGTAAATTTGAAGGATGGTCAACAAAAGTCAAAAGCAGTCAAGATTTTGAGAGTCAAATTTGTTTGGGTTGATTTATGGTTCCAATCATTCACTAGCTTAATCATGTGTTAATTAATCGGTTTTGAATTGCTTGTGGCAAGCTTTCATCTAGATCATTTTGTTAAATGCATTTTCATGAATTTAAAGTAGTGTTTGGATTAATGATTTAAAGCTGTTTTAGAGGTTACAAACATGGATTAGATCAGTTTCTTTAAGCTTGATATAGTTATTTGATGTCTTTCTGTCATTGGTTTGCTACCAATTGCACTTTTAGTCAAAATCTTGAGTCCACTGTTCTAATTGCTTGTGCGTGAAAAATCGGTGGCTATACATCCATCATATGGGTGTATATCTAGATAAGTGATCTTGCCATAGTCTTATTTCATCATCTTTCATCTTTATCGGTCCATAATTTGCTTCAAATCTCATTTTAGTCAACCTCATGCTTGTTTTCAAAAGTCGATTGTGTCGAATATCGAGTTTTGCGGAACTTGCGACCTCTGTCGATGTTCATTTCGAGTTTTCATGGTCTCATTTTGGTCTATTTGTAGTATGCTAGGTGGTCTTTAAGGCCACATATCTGGTTTTAGCTTTAGCTCCTTGAATAAGCTTATAGATAAGCTCAAAGTAGGTACCTATTTATCATTTCTTTGCATCGACCTTTGTTCCATTTAGCCATTTTGTTTTGCTCTCTAGTTTCTTCATTGCTTGTCCTCATAAGCTAAAATTTTGGATATAGAATCTCGCTAGGTGGGCTTGAGTCCCATACTACGGTTTTCATGTTAGCTTATTGGATAAGCGGTTTCATTTGCTTAAAGTAGAGGCCATAATGCATTTTGCTTAAAAATCGGTTAGCTCATAAACTTGTTAATCTATTTGTTTAGAGGTTAGGATTAGCTTACATTAGTTCCCTTAGAGTAGTTTTAGTATTGTCTAGCTTATATAGTCGGTTGGTGTAGTTTAGTGCTTATTTGCTTATTATAAAGTGCTTATTCCATCTCGGTTTACATAGCGCCCTCAATTCTCCCACATAAGCCCATGTTTTCTTATTTTCATAGATTCGAGAATAAGATTTTAGTATTTTCTGAAATTTTCATTAATTTTGGTCCTTTGTTTAGTATTTTCTTATTTAAAATAGTTTTAATCATTTAAAATAGCTTTTATTGCAAATAATTGAGAAAAGTTCCAAAAATAATTTTTCAATTTTAATAGTTTAAGATAAATATAAAAAGCTTAAAAAGATTTTTCCTTATTTTTCCCTTTTATTTGGTATTTTCACAATTTAAATTAGTTTTAAATAGTTTTAAATTAGTAATAAATATATAAAAAGTCTAAAAAATATATTTTCAGTTTTAAAATACGTTTTATCATATTTTAGATTTTTCTAAGTTATAATTTCATTTTTCTAGGTTAAATTTGTATTTTATCATATTTTAGTGCATTTTTAATACTTAATAAATAGTTTTTAATTAATAATAATTAGGTAATTAGTTATAAAGATAATTTTCTTTTTCTATAAATTTTCTTTTATCATTAGGTTTGTAAAAATGTATTTTTCATATTTTTAGGACTTTTATTCCTTAGATCTCACTTTTTTATTTTGTACGTTTACGTAGTTTTTTTTATTTAAACGTACGTTTTAGGTTTTAAACGTTCATCACTTTAAATATAGTGATAGCGTTTATTTAATATTCTATCTTTTTAATTTTCTTAATTTGCATTTAAGTCGCTTTATTTTATAAACTTTTTCAGTAGTGTAATTATCCATCCAAATCTTTTCTGATCACTATCATTAGAGATCAATCTATCGTCTGATCAAGTGTTTGCACACCATTGAGTCTCCGTGGGACTTAACGACCGGAATTCATTGTATTCTCGATCTTCATTGTATTTGTGTTTTAAGCGGTTTAAGCTTTTACGGTTGGCCATTCACAGTGGCTAGCTTGTGTGAGGTAGCTTGTTGTTTCGGCCGAGATCATGACCGATTCAATCGGTCATGTTACTAGTTCACTCGGTAATGTGACAGTTCACTCGGTCATGTATGTACATAGCAGATGCGACGGTTCACTCGGTCGTGTGACCGATTCACTCGATCGTGCGGCATATGATTTCAAGTACTTGTGTCCATATGTAAAGCAAGCAATAACATTACACTTGTATGCATTTGGAAGTAATCAAGTAGTTAGCAAGTAAACACATAAGATATTCGGTCATTCAACATAATTTTAGTAAACAATTCACTTGTTCATGTAAGATGAGCATTGAGTTTAAGTAAAAGCGAGCATGTATTCTCCCCAAGCAGTCATGAAAACAAATAAAAGTAGGGGCTATGAAACTCACCTTAGCAAATAAGCAATCCAAAAGTGGGATTCGGTGAATATTGTGAAGTCAAGACCGACACGCGACCTAGATAAGGAGGCGATGCTTTAGTTCATTATTGTAAGTAGCACTTACTTAAAATAGTTTAATTAATATTGTTTTATAATGGTATTAAAACCAAAGTCTTGTTTGTAAAAATGATTATAATGTTTTACTAGTAAGTATATGAATGTATATATACTTTTCATGTTGACACTATAATGATATTGTCAAAATTAAAGTCGGTTTATTTTCTAATTGAATTTAGAAAATAGTCATTGTAATTGATGACTTTCATATCTATTATTGGTAAAGTAATATAGTAGTCATTATTTGTTTATCAAACATTTGTTCCTAACATTTAAAATTCTTGGCTAGTAATTACTTGACATAAATATGTCTATCCGAGCACATTTGACGGTAAAATTTTGATGTAGAAGTTATTTAGTATGTTATATTGTTAATCACTTGTTTCATTGTAATAACACTTTTACACTTGTTTTGTTATCGATACATATGTTTTTATATCTAAAGTAGAAGATTTCGAATACGCGGGAAATGAGTTTGGTTATATGTTTAATTCTCGATTTACGTTACAAGTTTTATTTGCGGTTTCATCTAGCTGCCAAACGAGCATTCATTTAACACGAGTGGGCTGTGGCCTGACAGAAATGGGTATGGCGTTGGGCCTAGGCCCGAAGTAGCATATGAACAAGATAAGGGCTTCGGCCCAAGGATGGTTTAGGTAATCTTTTTGAAAAGACCTCCTGGGCTGCGGCCCAATGTATTACAGGAACATTTTTGGTACCAAGGTTTTAGACTCCACATTATGTTATCAAGTTTAGTACTAGTATGGTTTTATAAGCAAACTTATACCAAGTTTTTAAGAGGACATGTTACATTTCAAAACGTAATGCTAGTGCATTTGTCTTTGACGCTAGGAATAACATAAGCGGCTTTGACTCAAGATACAACTTGACCAAAGCATGTCCTAATTTGTGAAGTCGAGGCTCTTCGACCCGGGAGTATATGACCCCAACACCATGGTACTACCAAAGTGAGGTTGTCGACTCACATTCTCAAGACATTTCTATTTCGATGACAAGTATGTACCTAATGAAAGTAAACTATGGTCATGCTTTTTCTTGGCTGAAAACAAAAGAAAGTGACCATGAACGGAGCCGTTTCAAACGGGTTCGACTAGCACAGTTTATCCCGAGATCACTTTAGCTTCGGCTAAAGCGACACTCACCACACGACTACACTAGGTTTCAGGTTTGCTCCTACCAATCTATGCGTACATCTAACCATAGTATTCCAATTTTTTTAAGTTGTTATTGACTCGAATCGACCAGAAGTTTGACAAGGGTTTACGGACAATTTTCACATATCCATTCCCATTATAAGATTGACAACATCAGATTAAGCAACAAATAATTCAACATCCAATTCCATATTCGACACCAATGTTACTCGAAATTTTTATAAAACTTAACTTTTCCAAATTATTGGTTGCGTACACTCGACAGAAACAAAACTAACAAAAGCCAATGACAAATTTAAGTCCCAATGTGACTAAATCATTTTCCGAAAAAAACACAAAGATTATCAAAACTCAAGAACACTTATCTTCACCAAACGAATTATCAATTTCATTATCAACCAAAATCATAAGTTTTAACAAAGTACAAGGTTGAAATAATTCTTACAACGAAAGTGATGATGATGAAGTCGAAGGTCAACCCAAGAATCCAACACCACTTAAATCCCAATCGATTCTAAAGCAAACACAAGCAAGGTTTTCTCACACCTTAGAGCTTTCTTATCTTTGGGTGGTGAAATTTTGGAGTGTGATACTCCTGGGTTGCCTCGACTGGAAATAAAAGAAAAGAGCAAGAGTAGTATTTGACTCCACTTTTCAACTTGGGAGATGGTGTAGTACCATATTGAGCTAAGAACTTCTTCTCTCTCACACCATCTCCACATTAGGCGGTTTCTCATTGGAAGGATAGAAAGAAGATGGTGACCCATTAAGCTTCCTATGGCTATACTTTAGATAGCTTGACCCAAACTTGGGGCGGCGTGGACAGTGGCAGCAATAGGGGGAACAAAAACATTCACTAATTTACCTTGTATGGAGAAAGTGAGGTGAAAGTGGTTTTCTCAGGTTCCCTTTTTGATCAATCTCCTCTTTGGGTGCATTGACCTATTTGAAGTTTATGATAGCAGGAAAAGATGGAGTCTTTTTGGGAAGGTAGAGTTTTGTTGTTATCTTGAGAGAGGAACGTGTGGATTTGAGGGAAGCAGGAAACGAAAAAGAAAATATAGAGAAGGGCGGGGGCGGTTTTACCTAGGGTAGTGGGATAATGTTTTACTTTTATTTTCTTAACTCATTTGCATAACTTTAATATAAGATGTAAATTTTGGATATTAAGTGTCGTAAGTAAACACAAATTTGTATTATGTATTTTATGTTCCGCGATATAATACCGTGATTGAAGTATTTAGGTTTGGTAATTTTTATGCTGAAACGCTTTAAGAGTACGTTTTTGAAATGGTATTATATTGTAATATTTTCTATTCCGGGGATTTTTCATATGTTTATTCGCCCTTATCATAGTGTCGGTACGCGTGTAGTGTCGGTCGCAGTGGAAAATGAGATAACCTCTCATCTTACAATTTTATCATGAGACAATTTCAGAACTAAAATAACACAATATTCAAATTATGCAATGAATGCAAAAGTAATGCGATAGGCTATAGGGTGCGAGTTATCCACTCAAATGAGCAGACAAGCTTATGCATCCTTATGACTATGCTTAGTAATAATAAATTATCATTTATTATTTAATAATAAGTGAAAAATTACCGTGTGTCACATCCTCTCCACCTTAAAAGGAAAGTCGTCCTCGGCTTTTAGTTATAGTTACTTGCTGAAGTTGGGAAAAGATGTGGATATTTATGACCTTTTCGAGGAAGCAATTGAACTTGGACGAAGTGTTTACTTTGAAGTACAAAAATTTTGGGGTGACTATTCCTATCATAGCATGATCCTTCCTGAATTATACATAGGTGATCAGGCTATGTATAATTGAGTGATGATGCCATGCTTGGTATAGTCAAAATAGTTTATGAAGGGTACAATCGTATATAAGACGATGGCAGAATAGATTGCAGGAAAATTTCAAAGAGTGTTTTTACATTAGAGCACAACGTAAAGAAATCACCATAATGCCTTGATAGGAAATGATAGGGAATTCATTATATGAAGATTCTCATAATGCATCGAAATAAAAGAAAAAAAAATCTTAAAGGAGTACAAATACTCAAAGAAGTACAATCCAAAAGGGTATAGACTTAGGTCTCATTATGCAAAGTAGGGAACTCTCTCCACTTAAACATTGTCATCACCCGTGACGTCGATGAGGTCCTGACGAACTTCTCCCATTCCCAACGCATATGCGTTCCCACGAGTTCTTCCTTCATTTCGATTCTTCATCTCTGGGCATTCACTCCTGAAGTACCCTATCACTCCACACTCATAGCATGTTACTGTAACATTCTGATCCATCACGAGGGTGGGGGCCTTGCACTCTTTGGCTTGGTGTCCGATCTTTCGGCAGTTCCCACACTGAATAGGGCAAGGTCCGTTGTGGTGAAATCGACACTTGTTGCACTTGGGTAAAGTTCGGATAACCTTTCTTCTCTCGATTACCAGTATAGACTTTGGCAACCTCTTGTCATTTGTTCTAGTTGTTGTTGTCTTTTCGGCAGTAATCATCCCATTTCCTTTTGTTATCCACCACCTCCTCGGCGGTATCCTCAATTATTTGGTCCATTAGCACATTGGCCACTTCCATTGCCTCATGGAGGTCGCGACCACGGAGGTGGTGACATTACCCTTGATGGATGAGGTAATCCCCAATGTATCTTTCCGATGGCGAGTTTCGGTTTGGACCATCTCGAGCGCGATAAGGCCAACTCTTGAAAGCGTTGGTTGTATGTAGCCATGTTGGTGCCTTGCACCTTTAGGTTCCAAACTCGACCTCCGCTTTTAACCGTTGCGGGCAATACTTTTGAGCACCATTTCCTTGAAGTTTTCCCATGGCATTGCGTGGCGGCATCCATGCTGCGGACTTGAGATAGTTGTTCCACCATGTTAAGGCAACATCCATGAAGGTGAACGATGCATACTTAACTCTAGCCTCATCCTCACAATTACAGATGTGAAACACAGTTTCCAGTTTCTCAATCCATCTGGTCAGACCAACTGCGCCCTCGGTTCCTCCAAAACCTCTCGTCATGGTTTTGCGAAACTCCTGATATGTGCAACCTCGGCTGTCAGTTGCTGGTCTTGAGGTTCCAGCATAAGTAGATGAATGATTTGTTGTGGCCAGTGATGCTTTCACTCGTTTGTCGACTAAGCGGTCCGGCGATGGCTTGATTCATAAGCGGTGGGCTTATTTCACCCCAGTAGAGTAGTGGTGTTCTGGGTTCGGTCGCGTGTAACTCTAGGTGGCGCGGAGCATCGATGGTTGTCCACGTTTAGCTGCGGTGACTTTCTCTTGATTGCCATTTATACGTGTCATGATGGCGGTCGAGATTTTTAAATAGAAGGGCGATATTAGGCGAAGGTACAATCAGACAGAATACGCGAGTAGAATTCGCCATGGAAGGAGAGAAATGATTGAATCAATAATTACACTCGTCATAGATTAATAATCATTACATGACTGCAGGGACTAGGTCTTGCCTCCCAACGACATGTTCCTTCTAGATAATGAAGGAACAATGATACTTAGTAGTAATGTGCTCTAGGAGTAGGTGTTTTGAGCAAGTATATTTTAAGGTGGTAGGTTGAGGTTGTAATCAAATGAATTGGTGGATAACGGTAAAATAGGTGTTTCAAAAGAACTGGCGAGCGTTCAGACTCGAGGTTGGGTTGCGGAATTACGTAGGGGAAAAAGGTAAGTTGTGACAAGTACGGTAGAAATACTTATAGTGTAAGTAGAATATAAATTATCATATGGTAAAGTGCAGTATCTAGTTATGTAAAGCGAAACAGAAATTAAGGCGATAGGTTTGGCAGGCAGGCACGTGTCGGTCACAGGGTTAAGTTTTTGTAAAAGTGGTTATAGTCTAGGTTTTTTTTTTTTTTTTTTTTTTTTTTTTTGCAGTTCTCTATAACCTAGGCTCTGATACCAATCTGTAACACCCCCAAAATGGCTCAGCGGAAGCACACAAGTATTGAGGTGCTACTAAATTGATACCACAACATAAGCATAGAATAACTGATTTTCATAAAGAAACATTCATTCATTCTTGGAAACAATGTTTACATTAATGATTAAGTGCGGAAAATGGCTCATTATAAACAAGTGGTTCCAATACATAAATCAAAGTTGTCTATGACCATGCCATGCCTTTGCCTTGCGCCTCCAAATATAAGCTATTACTTCAAAACGTGAAGATACATGCTAAAAGGGGTCAGCTTACGCTGGTGAGTTCATAGGTTTTAATTTGTAAAAGTTTCTATGGACCACAAGATTTAGTATACAATTCATTATGTGGCCAGTTCAATCGGTCATGTTACCAGTTCACTCGGTAATGTGACCAGTTCTCTCGATCATGTATGTACATAGCAGATGCGACCAGTTCACTCAGTCATGCAGGCATAACAGTTTCAAGTACTTGTGTCCATATGTAAAGGCAAGCAATAACATTACACTTGTATGCATTTGGAAGTAATCAAGTAGTTAGCAAGTAAACACATAAGACATTCAGTCATTCATCATAATTTTAGTAAACAATTCACTTGTTCATGTAAGATGAGCATTGAGTTTAAGTAAAAGCGAGCATGTATTCTCCCCAAGCAGATTATGAAAACAAGTAAAAGTATGGGCTATGAAACTCACCTTAGCAAATAAGCAATTCAAAAGTGGGATTAGGTGAATATTGTGAAGTCTGCACCGACACGCGACCTAGATAAGGAGGGTAATATTTTAGTTCATTATTGTAAGTAGCACTTACTTGAAATGGTTTAATTAATATTGTTTTTATAATGGTATTAAAACCAAAGTCTTGTTTGTAAAAATGATTATAATGTTTTACTAGTAAGTATATGAATGTATATATACTTTTTCATGTTGACACTATAATGATATTGTCAAAATTAAAGTCGGTTTATTTTCTAATTGAATTTAGAAAATAGTCATTGTAATTTGATGACTTTCATATCTATTATTGGTAAAATAATATAGTAGTCATTATTTGTTTATCAAACATTTGTTCCTAACATTTAAAATTCTTGGCTAGTAATTACTTGACATAAATATGTCTATCCGAGCACATTTGACGATAAAACTTTGAGTAGAAGTTATTTAGTATGTTATATTGTTAATCACTTGTTTCATTGTAATAAAACTTTTACACTTGTTTTGTTATCGATACATATGTTTTTATATCTAAAGTAGAAGATTTCGAATACGCGGGAAATGAGTTTGGTTATATGTTTGATTCTCGATTTACGTTACAAGATTTATTTGCGGTTTCATCTAGTTGCCAAGCGAGCATTCATTTAACACGAGTGGGATGTGGCCGAAAGAAATGGGTATGGTGTTGGGCCTAGGCCAGTAGCATATGAACAAGATAAGGGCTTGACCCAAGGATGGTTTAGGTAATCTTTTGGAAAGACCTCTGGTCATGCCCAATGTATTCTGAGAACATTTTGGTACCAAGCTTTTAGACTCCACATTATGTTATCAAGTTTAGTACTAGTATGGTTATATAAGCAAACTTATACCAAGTTTTTAAGAGGACATGTTACATTTCAAAACGTAATGCTAGTGCATTTGTCTTTGACGCAGGAATAACATAAACGGCTTTGACTCGAGATACAACTTGACCAAAGCATGTCCTAATTTGTGAAGTCGAGGCTCTTCGACCCGGGAGTATATGACCCCAACACCATGGTACTACCAAAGTGAGGTTGTCGACTCACATTCTCAAGACATTTCTATTTCGATGACAAGTATGTACCTAATGAAAGTAAACTATGGTCATGCTTTTTCTTGGCTGAAAACAAAAGAAAGTGACCATGAACGGAGCCGTTTCAAACGGGTTCGACTATACGATTTATCCGAGATCACTTTAGCTTGACTAAAGCGACACTCACCACACGACTACACTAGCTTTCAGATTTGCTCCTACCAATCTATGCGTACATCTAACCATAGTATTCCAATTTTTCTTAAGTTGTTATTGATTCGAATCGGCCAGAAGTTTGACAAGGGTTTACGGACAATTTTCACATATCCATTCCCATTATAAGATTGACAACATTAGATTAAGCAACAAATAATTCAACATCAAATTCCATATTCGACACCAATGTTACTCGAAATTTTTATAAAACTTAACTTTTCCAAATTCTTGGTTTCGTACACTCGACAGAAACAAAACTAACAAAAGCCAATGACAAATTTAAGTCCCAATGTGACTAAATCATTTTCTGAAAAAAACACAAAGATTATCAAACATCAAGAACACTTATCTTCACCAAACGAATTATCAATTTCATTATCAACCAAAATCATAAGTTTTAACAAAGTACAAGGTTGAAATAATTCTTACGACGAAAGTGATGATGATGAAGTCTAAGGTCAACCCAAGAATCCAACACCACTTAAATCCCAATCGATTCTAAAGCAAACACAAGCAAGGTTTTCTCACACCTTAGAGCTTTCTTATCTTTTGGTGGTGAAATTTTGGAGTGTGATACTCCTGGGTTGCCTCGAATGGAAATAAAAGAAAAGAGCAAGAGTAGTCTTTGATTCCACTTTTCAACTTGGGAGATGGTGTAGTACCATATTGAGCTAAGAACTTCTTCTCTCTCACACCCGTCTCCACATTAGGCGGTTTCTCATTGGAAGGATAGAAAGAAGTTGGTGACCCATGAAGCTTCCTATGGCTATACTTTGGGTTATTAGACAAAAAAGTTACTAAAGTTTGCGAAAAAGTTCACCTAAGTTACTATTGTTTTTTTCGTTACAAAGAGGTAACCAAAGTTTAGTCACCGGTTACTTAAGTCACTGAAAATGTTTTAACCTTGTGATACCGGTTACATTGCCAACGTGGTATTTTTTATTCCTTTTTTTTATTAATAATCTTGACTTAGGGTTTGACTATTATAAAGGGTCCCCAAATCAGATCTCATTTCATTTTCGCCCGACAAAACAATATCACTCCCCCTTTTCGATTACATATTCTCTCAAAAACAACAATCCAAATTAATTTAATCAAGTGTTATTAGGGTTTGCATTTACCCCAAAAAAGGTTAGTTTTGGACATTAATTAATCTTTTTTTAAGTTACTCAGTCATAGTTTAATCGTAACAAATAATTAAGGTTTTGTAAATTTAGGTTTTTTTAACAAAATTAACAATCTTTATTGTTTTATATTGTTTCGAGATGGAATCGGAATCTCGACTTCATCTTTTTGATAAAGTATCATCGGGTGGGGTGTTTGTAAGAAATCCTCTCATATGACTATGAAATGCTTTCTGAAATACCTAATGTTGATCTTGTTTCATTAGGTTTACCTCGTTTTATAAAACTTTTGCAAACTGAATTTACTAGTCCTGTGAAGTCTCTGTTTTATTTGGTTCATGGCTTAGAGTTTCACTTAGGATTGAAAGCCATAAAATCTGACAGTCACTTTGATGAATATGTCCAATGTGGTGTTAAGAATGACAATGTATTGCACATATATGCCTTACATGAGGAGTTTGAACTGAATGCCACAACTAGTGAGCACAATGTAGGAGGAAATGAAGAGCCTTTGACTGACAGTGGTAGTGATTTAGAGGATGATGATTATAATGTGTATGATTATTGTAGTGAGACTGAAAAGGAACCATTTGTTGAACAAGAGCCTATGCAGGAACCACTTGTGAGAAGACTTGCACAATACATATTGCAGCAAGCTAAAGAAAGGAAAAAGGCATCAAGCAGTTCAGCAATAGAAACAAGTGAAGTTCAGGAACAACAAGTCATGGAAGAAGAAGTTCAAGCCCCACCAGTGTTCATAAGGAGGGAATCTGAGAGGATCAAGCATCTAAAGTTCCACAAGCCACCATCACATGGACCAGGGTTAACTCCAGATGATGAAATTTCATTGGAGTAGACTCACAAAAAGTTTGACTAAATATGGCTAGCCACTTGTGAGGCTATTTTGTACATCTGCCATATGACTTGATATGTAACTACTTTAGGATATTTGGTAACTTGCTGATATGCAGTATAACTTGACTTGATATGCAGTATAACTGCCACTAATTTTGTATGGCAAGCCACTTGTGAGGCTATTTTGTAAATTTGCCATATGTAAACACTTTGATCAACTGTTAATGCAAGTTATGTATATGCAGTATGCATATTTAGTATCATTTATCCAATTTTGCCATATTTCTTTTTAACATTTGCAGTATGCATACTACCTCATGTAGTCCAATTTTGCAACTCATATGTAAACTAGTTCATTTCATTACATAGTTAAAACACTTACATTCTTGCCATTTCATTTGATTACATCTGATACAAAAGATAACATCCCCTACCCATACTACAATACTAACAGACCCTTACCAAAAGAAACCATACCCTTACCAAAAGATAACATACCCTTACCAAAAGAAACCATTACATAACTTACAACCCAACAGTCTAACACTACATCATCACCTAAATAAACCTATCAATAAACATCACAACAATGACAACAATCAAAACCCTATTGTAGAATGCGGTTCTTGAGTTTTGAGCAATTTGAGCTTGTGCATTGACCAAATTAGCATGTTGCTGATACATGATTGCTTGATACCAAGGACTATGTAAAGGTCCATCAACCCACCTAAAGTAGTTACAATTTCTTGTTGGATCCATGAAGTTAGGACAACCAAGAAACCTTCGTCCAGGCTTGTTTTGTATCCAAGATGTACGACACTTTGCTAGTCCACCACAGCCACAAAGAATCGACATTTTGTTATTGAAAATTGTAGATACTTGGATTTGGGTGGAGATGGGTTTTTGAAACCATAATTATTTTGGAGAGGAAGAAATAAAAGGGGAAAAGTGTTATGTTGGGGTTGGTGGGGTATTTTACCCTTAAATAATCCAAAAAAACAAAATCCCAAACGGTAACATGGCTGACGTGGCCATGAAACCGGCTATCAGCCGGTAGCCCACCCTCGCAGTAACATTTATGTAACTTTTTAATCTTTGAGTAACCCAATTACTAAACCCGTTTACTTTGGTTACCTCTTTGTAACGAAAAAAACAATAGTAACTTAGGTGAACTTTTCCGCAAACTTTAGTAACTTTTTTGTCTAATAACCTGCTATACTTTAGATAGTTTGACCCAAACTTGGGGTGGCGTGGACAGTGGCAGCAACAGGGGGAACAAAAACATTCACTAATTTACCTTGTATGGAGAAAGTGAGGTGAAAGTGGTTTTCTCAGGTTCCCTTTTTGATCAATCTCCTCTTTGGGTGCATTGACCTATTCGAAGGTTATGATAGCAGGAAAAGATGGAGTCTTTTTGGGAAGGTAAAGTTTTGTTGTTATCTTGAGAGAGGAACGTGTGGATTTGAGGGAAGCAGGAAATGAAAAAGAAAATATAGAGAAGGGTGGGGGCGGTTTTACCTAGGGCAGTGGGATAATGTTTTACTTTTATTTTCTTAACTCATTTGCATAACTTTAATATAAGATGTAAATTTTGGATATTAAGTGTCGTAAGTAAACACAAATTTGTATTATGTATTTTATGTTCCGCGATATAATACCGTGATTGAAGTATTAAGGTTTGGTAATTTTTATGCTGAAACGCTTTAAGAGTGCGTTTTTGAAATGGTATTATATTGTAATATTTTCAATTCCGGGGATTTTTCATATGTTTATTTGCCCTTATCATAGTGTCGGTACGCGTGTGGTGTCGGTCACAGTGGAAAACGAGATAACCTCTCGTCTTACAATTTTATCATGAGACAATTTCAGAACTAAAATAACACAATATTCAAATTATGCAATGAATGCAAAAGTAATGCGATAGGCTACAGGGTGCGAGTTATCCACTCAAATGATCAGACAAGCTTATGCATGCTTAATGACTATGCTTAGTAATAATAAATTACCATTTATTATTTAATAATAAGTGAAAAATTACCGTGTGTCACAGATCACTCCTTCCTCGAGGGATCTACAAAAGTGAAAGGATATACATTTATTAGATGTAGTTAAAGTGTATTACTCTAGATTAAGTCTTTTAAGGTTTATAAGAATACTTCCATTTTTAGTATGTTCCAAATATAGTAACTTTCCTTTTTTAGTAAGTTTCCACTTTAAGTAACTTAACCATTTTAAGTAATTTTCTATTTAAGACAGATTTCCCAAATTAGTAAGTTTCCTTAATAAGTAACTTTCCAAAAATAGCAGTTTTCTATAATTAGAAAGTTTAGTCATTTATGATGTAAATAAATGTTAAATTTAGTTAAAATGATGAAAATGATTATTATTATTGTTTAGGGTTCATTTATGACAAGTTATAATAATTTAGGGTCTAAAATGACATTATCACAAAGTATAGGGTTAAAAGTGTAAATATCACAAGTTTCACTTAGTTTACCAATTCAACCCCTTCTCTTATCATTTTAACGACTAAACCATTCATGTTTGATTATTAACAAAATCAACCCTTATCTTTTTATTAAAACCAAAAACCCTTTTTAAAACCTAACCTAGTCTCGTTATCCATTTTCGTTTTTAGCAAGCCGAAACCAACCCCAAACCAAAATTACAACAGCCCTCTTATGCATTATTTTAGTCGTGATATGATTCAAATCCAATTCCATTCTTACGACAACAGAAAACAGTCTGAGACTTCTACATGGATTATTAGCGATACAAAAAGAATAGGCCGAGATATACACATATGTTATTACTCCATTTCAGCTTGATACAATTTAGATGAAACACGTTTAGGTCGTACATATGTAGGTCGAATTAGATTCAAAGCAACATGTTATATTGGTCGACATATAAGCCTCTCATATTCTTTATTTTATGTGGCCTCGTTATGATTTTATATGAGGTTTTTAACGTCAATCAGCATGCAGTCGATTTGGAAGACACAACACACGATTAACAGAAAACAATAAGGGAGGAAAATTGAACAAGGTTTTGATACAATACCCTTGTAGCGTGTCGAAGCAAGGAAGACAACAATGGTCGAACTCCCATCCTACAATCTACACTGAAACACCACAGCTCCAAACCTTTGAATAGATAACAAATATCCACTTCCAAACCTAGGTCGAACAACAAAATACCCACGATCAAACCACCTTAATCACGTCCCCAAACCACCTTTCCAGCCTCCTTCGTGCAGCTCGTACCAAAGAAAACCACAGCCGAAATTGATATAATTATTTATGGTTTAGTATGTGTTGATGGATGTGTGAATTGTAGGTTAACAAATGAGATGGAAATGGAGATATAGGGGGAGTGGTTGCCGAGTAAAATGGAGGATCAAAACCAGATTTTATTTTCAAATCACAAATGTATATAGACTCAATTGTGTACAAGTAAATTAGGTGCAAGTTTTAATATTGTTTGGTCCTTTTAGGAGCATTTTAACGTATGATATAAGATATCATAGAAGCATGTGTGTCGAATTTTTTATATGTCACAAGTTATAGATTTGATCTTTGTAGCTTTTTAGTTTCATTAAGTTTCAAAGCTTATGATAAGTTCAAGTATTTTTTCTTTGATGACAATCTGGATTTAGGTATGATAATTATTTATAAGTTAGGTTAGAAGCATTTCTAATGAGCTTGGAATATTATACATATTTTATAGATTTTAAATTAGAGTGGAAAATAGTCATTTCACAAGTTTTAGATTTTAGGGTTTTACAGTTACCCTTACACAGTTATACTTTCACCCATGTGAGGGTACAAATGTTCAAATACAATTCATTAGAGTGTCCCAAGATCATTTTATGAAGTGTGCAAATCAACTCTCATTTGTTTATAAGAGTTAGGATCAAATAAGAAGAAACATTAAAATAAGAAGGATAAGAAGTAATCTTAGCCAATCAATTTAAATTAGAGTTAAGGGCATTTTAGACATTCTCATTAATCTAATTAAAAACTGCTTCCTATTTTTTCTCCTCTCTTCCACAACCTCTTCTTCTCATATCACCGTATCTCTTTTTCTTTTCATTATCATGAATAGATGGATGCATGTATGTAGCATGCTATGCCTTTATTAATGGATGCACCTAATTATTATTGCATCTATTTTTCCATTGCGCCTTGCTAACATGCTAGATGCATGTTGCAGTGACGGACCCAGAAAAATCGAATGTGGGGGGCAAAATTTTTTTTTTTTACGATAGCAACAAAATGCGATAGAAAAAACTATAATCGTAATGATAAATCGAGTATTTTTACATAGACATGAAGGATTTATAAGCCTTTAAAGAGTTAAATGTTGGATTTTAGTATATCGGTGAAGCGATTTGAGTTTTGGTGGGGTCACTTTCGAAAAAGGTCGAAATAAAAAAAAAATTACACTAAAATATCAACTTTTTCGGATAACCATGGGGGGCGCCTGCCCCCCACATTTACTAACTAGGTCCGTCCCTGCATGTTGTAGTTTTAACGAATCAGATGCACCCATGCATAATATATGCATCTAATTTTGACATTCTAGATGATTAAACTAGAGATGCATATTATCTTATAATAAAATAATAGATGCAAGTGTTACTCTAAATTTCATGTTAATTCTTAACGAGAAAGATGCATATCATAGTATGAAATTATGGTTTAGTTGCTCAACATTTAAGATGGCTCAACAATTCATTTAAGGAAAATGGAAGACATGTATCCTTAAAAAAAGAGCAGATGCATTTGAAATTATTAAACTTTTATCATAAATAAAATTAGATGCAATCTTATTAAAAAAAGAGATGCATGCTTAAAAAACTGAAAGAGATGCATACTAAATTGTATAAAATCGTGATCCATGATCTTAGTCAATATAAATTACCGATGGTGAGGAAAAACACAGTAATTACAAAGAATTTGGTTGATTTTACTCATATGCCCTCATGCATTGAATTAAAAGTCCTATTATTTACAATTATGCCACCCTCATTTTTAGCCATTGATCTCTTGATCTAAGGGCATCCACTATGGTTAAATTTTATAAAGCTTTAAAAATTTAATATTTCATGCCACATCGTTATTTTATAAGCCTTTTGTGTTAATGAGCCTATCTCCACTATAGTACAAACATTTTAAAGCTTTGTAATTTTTCACATACACATCGTTTAATATCTTGAGACTATGAAGAGTCTAAGTTTTGGACCTTTAAATGCTGCATGTACGTGAAATAAAAATTCACTATGGTTGAAATGAATCATAAACCTTTTCAACAATTATAAACCTATTCTTGGACCTCCCATAGTGGATGCTCTAATGGTTCAAATATCTTCTTATTCTTCTTATTCTAATAATACTTCTCATTAGATCCTTACTCTTGTTTATAATCCAAATTTATTAAAAAATATGGAAGCTTATAATATTACACTTAACTGTATATAATTTTTAAACATTCAATCACTAAAGTTTTATTAATTACTTTTTTTTCCCCCACAAATTTGATACCTATATTTTTATGTGTTTTTTTATCAATCAAATTTCTCCACCAAATTTATTAAAGTTTGACCAAAATCAATTTAATTTTGACTTTTATTAACCAATTACATCACACGATTTTGCTTACGTAGCGAAATCGAGCTCTCCTATTGACCTAATTGTTTTTTCAATAAGAATGAATTGACAAAATCACTCTAAAATGATGTAATTCCTTTATTATATAAAAGATATTATAAGGACCTTCTATAGTCAATTATACAAATGATGAATCACACAGTATAACACCGTGATGCATATAATACAACCCTCGATGCATATAATACAACCCTCGATGCGTGTGTAATGTAGCAACCCCCCCGAGGCATAGGGCCCTTTTGGAAGTTGGTAAGTGAACTCAACCAACTACAAAATTGTCAAATTCATCATTCGAACATGTTGATCATTTTCAATCATCATCCATTATTTATACGGTGTACTAGCTAACTTAACAATCAAAGATAATTGAACATGTTGCACATTTTCAATCATCATCCTTTATTTGTACTAGCTAACTTGCTCATAATACACATCTCATAATGTTCTTCTTCGGACTTAACATAATAATACTAGCATGTAACAACTTTAAGCTTATAAGCAGTGGCAGAGCTTGCCTAATTTTTTTAGAAATGCCGAAGTGTAAATCATGAAATTTAGGAAGGCCAGTTAATGTAATTCGTTTATTAGTATAAAAGTATTTCATGTAAGATGAAAAATCTTAGTAGGGCAATATATAGCTCTCTCTAGTCCTCGTGAAGCTCCGCCATTGCTTATAAGTGATATAAATGTTCTAAGTTCGTTGATGTAAGACTATCGCTATAACGATACTAAATAATCCTTTGATCCTCTTGTCGACCCGAATCATAAACAAAGTAATGCAAACCACTAACTTATTCATATTTGGAAGAATGAAGCATTAAAACTTATTCAACCATACTTCAATATTGGAGAAAATTTTGAAACATTGATGCAAAATCCTTCATATTTAAAGGATAACTATTCATTCTAAAAAATATTGTTATTACTTTTTTAATATCTTTTGATTACTATTGGACCATTAGTTAAGATTCTTCAATTAATTCAATATAAATGTTTGAATTTAAGGTTTGGAGGAAATGGAGAGATTAATTCAGTTTGAAGGATAAATGTATGCTTTTTTATTCTTTAAATTTGATGATTTATAAAGTATAGGATTGGAGATAGAGTTGCAAAGTGATAACATATGTTAACTAAAAGCATAAAGTTAATCAAGAATATATGTTTTAAACCTTAACAATGTAGATTGATTTAGAAGGAATAAGATTAGATTGGGCAAAGATGCCGGCGGTTGCGAGTGAGTCAATGTAAATCAAGTGGGTCGGCAATTAGTACTTCCCACTAAAAAAAGAAACAAACAAATGGTCGAAACTATAAAAGAAAAAGGCAAAAGAACATGGGACTAAGGTCTAGGATAAGGACATTAATAAGATCTCAATCAAATATTTGCTACTCTTTAATTTTGTTCTTTCTTTTATTGACTATCTAATCTCTGATTAGATATGTGAAATAGTAATAAAGCAGTAGGTGGGTGGCGTTCTTTGCATGAGAATGTTCTTGTTGAGGCGGAACAATTTTGTTTATGTTTATTTAGATGAAAGTGTAGGTGCGATATATATGGATTTAAATGGTGGTGGTTCTTCTATTCCATGAAAACACCATTCAACAATAGTAATCAAATCTTAAATGATAAGTGTGAACCGGTAATCAATTAAAAGTACAATGCATAATTTACCGAGTCAAAAATCAACATCACCCACTTTGATTCTGGACTCTAGATAGAAAAGGTTCCATTCATTTATATATTTGAGAAGATACTACCAAGCATTGCTAACAATTATACAAAACTTAAATATTTTAATCTTATTCCACTACACGGGCTCCCTTTATTACAATTAAATTTTACAACCATACGCTTTTCTTTGCTCAATTGTAGCGGGCATGATCATTTTCCGTCACGGATTTTATTCTCGCATCGAAGCATTGAGCGAAAAAATGCGAAAAGTATAAATGCTTTTAAATCATAGCAATACTTATGAGGAACAACTCAACTATAAATGGTCATCACCTTTAAATCCTTGATGAGTTGCCCATCCTTTATACAACTTTTCTTGTAATATCTGCACAACCCACAATTGTAAATTCAAAGAGTTTGACAAGCGAGAATGCTTTATCGCGACTACATAAAGCATTCTACATACTTGTTCCATTCGCATAAACATGGCGCTTAAAACAACGGTACATAATTGGTGATGTGAGCATTGTGTATGCCAATGACGGGTCGTGTCGGACATAGTTGATCAAATATGTCTTTGTTATTAGCGATCAAATGGATAAAACCTAAAAAATCTTTTAAAAAGAAATTTGTAAAACAATATGGACATGTTAAAAGTGACTATGACATAATCTATTGTTTTCACAACCCGACCCGATCTGATGTTTTGACCCGTTCTCCAAACCGCCCAACATATCCATTTGCCGCATATAACTACAACGATAATTCATAGTTTAAACATACCAACATTCCCTTTCCTCGATAACCTCTAGCCTCTAACATGGATTTTGAGAAGAGATTCAAATCTCCACTATTTTGGAGAAAATGGATTTAACCTTTTTATTTCTGGTGGAAAATGATCAAGGGGTGATTTTCATTAGATTATTTTTAATCTTGAAAGCGATAAAGGAGTGTTTGCAATTACTTATTTTTTTATACTTAAACATCACTTTTAGGTTGTGACAAAGCATTTATAAATAATATTACATTTTTTTTATGTATGACCTCTTGCCAAATCCCCTAATACCGGTATCCAGTATGAAGAAATCTAACTAACTGAATATGTAGAACTAAAAGCTTTATAAATTACAAATTACCTCTTCTTGGTCAAGGTTGGACGTGGATAAACCTATTTACTATCCATCATATGGCAACTTCATATAGCTTACAATCTCCACCTTGAACCCAACTCAAGAACAATATCAACCAAGAACAGTTATGACTACATATGCATACTTGTGCTGCAAAAACCATACAGTAGCATATATTCAAGTAAGAAAAAGCATTGTACCAAACAACTATGATAATTTAAGAAATCACATATAACATTTTGTAAGCCTTTTATTTAGAATATGGTCTTTTACCCAGTTCAACCTCACCAATAATAGATCCCCCTACACTCTATCGCATCTTAGACTCTACTACGATTACGCTTATGGGACCCTTATACATTTCTGTGAACTTTCGCTCAAATAGTTCTAAGGTGGTCAAGAAATGGGCCAAAAGTCATAGACTAATGGAAAGGGTGCAAACCTTGCAACCTAATATGCACAACATAATAAATTTCCAGCCGACATTCTTTTATATTATCAAATTTGTTTCTTATATTGGCTGTTGAATAAACTCCCTGCTTAAAGTATATAAGTTATCTAATAGTAATGCTAGCTCATAACTCTTATTGGCAATGGTCACATAAATGCTTTTTACCGAGTAAAAGTACCTCACTGAAGCAGCACCACCGATTAAGTAATCTGAATATTCCAGGCAATACCAATTTCCGTTGCTCCCTTTGTTGAAGCATAGTCCAACATCTTTGGGTTTCCTCTGTATGCTTCCACCGACATTGTTTCTATGATGCTGCTTCCTTCTTTCATATGTTGTAGAGCAATTGTATACATCAAAACATGAAAAGCAACATAACATTTTATAAGTTATCGAAGAACTTATCTTTCACAGTAACATTTTATAAGCACACATGTTGACATTATTAGATTTTACGGACTAAAATGCAAAATATATGTTTTCATGTTATAGCCGAGTCAAATAGATTATGAGTTAAATCATCTTATATCATTTAGTAGAATATCTAAAAAAATAATTTTAGCCAAATTAACATGATGATGCACATTTTGGTAGATAGTATTTACTTACGCACTAAGTTGTGATACCCATACCACGTCTTCCCGACTCCACTTATGCATAGAATGAAACTATCAAAATCCTTCATATCACACCTTGACTCAAATGACAACGACAAAAATTTGTTATTAGTTTTCATACATATTGACTAACCATATTATCATATCCTCTTGAAGATCCCATATATAAGATAGAATTGGCACACTCACACACCAAAACAACCGTCATGAATCGTTAAATATTTTGTGTATGTGTGACCCGGTAGGATTATAAGCTTATCAAGTTGAGGTTGATGCCTTTTAAAGCTCATAAGCTTGACTTAATAGGTTTACAATTTTTCTATAATAAACAACCCTTAAGCCACATAAATAAGCTAATCCAAATACTCCTTGAAAGTATGATCATAAATTACACCATGATAACACAAGCGATTTGACAAACAAAAATATAATATAAACCGATAAGTAAATAAAGTATACCTTCAATATTGTCTCTAAGTGTTGAATCCCAAACCAATGCTCTTCGAACCTGTTCCCACTTTTCCCTGGCCTCTTGCCCTTTCCAGGACATGTTCTTCGAATTAACACACAATGTTTATCTAACACTTCATTGATTATTCGTTTCCGATCTCCTCCTCCGACCATCTCCGATGATCCACCACCACCACGGTTTTTGTACATATAAAATTAGATAGATTGGAATTGGTGATTGGTGATTGATGATTGATTGATTGAATAAAGAAGACGGATGAAATTAGGGTTTCTTGTTTTTGTTTTTGGTTGGTGTCGACAGAGAATAACCTCAAAGGGGAAGAGACAGTGGTTGATATTTTCTTGTGTTTATCATCATACCTTGCTGGAAGAATTAATTTTTTGGTGTATGTGTGTCAATCTCGAAGATGTCTCTTGAATATGGGTTTGGTTAGATAAATTATGTAAAGAGGCGGTGGTATTTTGGGGGAAGGTTCTTGAAGAAGAAGAGAAAGTGGAGATTGGAAAAGAGAGTTACTGATGTCTGGATTCTTCTTTGGATACGTATATACTTTGTTGTATGTTTAGTAGGTTGTGTGAACAGTAAAAGATTGAACTCAATGTAGCCAATAAGATGTGGCCACAATTGCGTTTTTCAATAGTAACCTTTGTATAAAAGTGTAATGGACGAATCAGGAAATGACACCATCGCATGTATAGACCGTATTTTGATACTACCCCAAAACGGGTGTTAGTATATATATATAATATGTCATATACAAATCAAGAGGTGTAATAAATAGTATAAAAAGAGTTGAATAACAAGTCAATGCCAAATTTACCAACTTGACTCACTGGAATTAGTAAATTATTGGATAGTACGAGTAATAATAGTATGCAATTTCTAACTACTTGCCTAGATCAAGTGGCTTCTAAGGGTAATTTTTGAGGTTTGTTTTTTTTTTAAGGTTTCGGGTTCAAAGTTTGTCAATAAAGTTTTCTTCCTAAGCGAATCAGAGAAAAAAGAGTGAGGTTTATTCCTCAAAGGTGAAAGTTCAAAAAAGGTATATTGCCCGCTTGAATATCAGAGCATGATTTGAATCACTAACTACTAATTTATCGTTTTTAAAAAATAAAATAATAAAAAAAAGGTAAGTATGCAATTTCTAATAAGATTTCCTATTGGGTGATAGTAGGTACTAAGTTTAGCTTAATACTTGTTGTTAAACAAGGTTGTAAAAATCGCTAGGCGCTAGTGAGGCGGTTGTGTAGGGTCTAGCGATTAATCAGTTAGGTGGGGATTAATCGGTGATTAATCGGATTGGAATTTTTATGCATAAAAATGTAATTTTAAATATTATATTATTATGTTTTGGATAAGCGTATTGCATCAAAGTCAAATATTTCAAAATGTTCAAATATAGACATAATACATAATTCTTCAAAGTTCAAAGTCAAACATAAATATTACTCGGTTTGTTGACCATTTTTAAGCGACCTTTGACCGATTTTGTCCGATTAATCGGTTTATTGACCGATTTTTAAGTAATTTGTCCGATTTTTAAGCGATTTTGTTGACCAATTTTTAAGCGTTTTTGTCCGATTAATCCGATTAGACCGATTTTGTCCGATTAATCGGTTTGTTAACCCATTTTTAACCGATCTTTGACCAAACCGATTAAATAGGCCGATTATGATAAATCGAGAATGACAATGAAGCGATCAGCGATTATCTGAATTAATCGACGCGTCGCCCATTTTACAAAAGAGCTATGAAAGAATAAATAGCAAGAATACATGATGTTTGCATATATGGATCTTCCTTATATTATGCTCCTAATCATTTTCAGAACAGATTCATCCTACACTATTATAAATTTATAAAACGCTACTATAACATTAACACAAGAAAACATAAGTGGCCTAAATTCCTGTATAAAACTTCCATTCTACAGTATTATATAATGCGCCCTTTTAATCATACTGGATTTTAATATGAATGATTGAAGTGTTATACTATTCCTTTATTAATTTGTGCTGATTGATGATGTGGTTTTAGCTTTGCTTCATATTGCCGCAAAAAATGAGATACTATTTTTCGTTTTAATTTCCGCCGAAAGTGAAAGCAAAGATACACTCCACACCATACACACGTGACACGTCATTTTCCATATCTGAGGTGTAAACTGCAATATGCTGATTGGGATCCCAATCATTCTCGCCAAAATTTCCATTTCTTTCCTTTTTTCACAAGATTCAAAGGTTCCATTTTCATTATGTTTGCATGTCAAAGTTTAAGGTTGGTTTGAATAATATAAAATTGAGGTTGATCCTAACTCCTTTTATGTATAGTAAGTGTTAAATATTGATAGACCAAATTAGTTTTGTGATACCACGATTATTAACTAGTCATGGATTGTTATGATTTTTTGTTTGAAAAGCAATATATTATATAGGTAAAACTAGTAAGATGTTAAAATTACAAAAATCTGAACTTAACAAATTAAGTAAGCTATCAATGAACCGACTCGATGATCTAATGCGTACACCCGAATCAAATAAAGATATCATAAAACAAATATCCGACATACCGAGATACAACTTTGACACACCAAACCGAGGGCAAACACCCGGTAAGAAGTATTACACAATCCTCTTGATAAGTACTTGTCAGGCTGTAAAAGTTTTGATGTGTTATTTCGACTTGTTTAAGGTCGTCTTTCAGGCAATAAGTTAGTGTGTTATCATTTATCAAAGTTTACAGTAACTAATTATCATCATTGTAATTAAAAATCCTTTGTCAAAATAAGTAAGTAATGCTTAAACTTGTACAATGCTCGTACATAAAATGTTACTACGTACTTTTGTTGCTACGATGCTAAATCGATCTTAGTTTACTAGTCAAAACGCTTACAATTGTAGTTTACTACAGTATCTAAATACTTATCTTTTCTTTGACGTATGTTTTTGTTTAATATAGTACTTTATAAGATCATCATGAACCATATATCATGGCGATAAGGTATAATATAGTTAAGAAAGTATGATATTAAACAAATAAAATAATCTTATTGGATCAAACCCAATGATAAGTTGATTTTTATGACACAATCATAATATCACTATTACTAACTAGCGTGATGTTTAATTAATCAACTGAGACAAACATGCTTTCACTATGATTACATCAAATAATTATGTGAAACACTGAAATCCCAAATGGGTTGTATATTACCTTCCTTTTAATGAAGGAAGGTCATGTATTTGTAAATTTTAAGGAATATAAATTAATATGCAATACGTATAAATGGTTAATGCTATATTAATAGAGTATTTGCACGTTACAGCGACGAGTATCTTAAAAAAATATTAACGACATCCAAAGTAAAAAGTGATGCCTAGAAGTTGTACGCTTGAGTTATGTTTATATGCTTGTCTTTTAAGTGCGTGGCCTTTTAGTAGATTTCTTAGATTGTACCATGTGATAATATAATTATAATTTTGAGTGAATGAGTGTTTAAGAAGAGCTTTAATTATATTTGTTGAATATATGTAGTTGTGCATTAAGAAACCGAGAAATGATAGGGATGCCTAAAAAACATGCCTAACTATATGACTAACACTATGTGACAAAAGTTTATTGGTTGTAGTAGCCGGACCCACTTCTTCACAAACCAATAAACTCTTGCCACATAGTGTTAGGCATATAATTAAGCATGTTTTTTAGGCATCCCTATCATTTCTCTAAGAAACCTAGCCATAACTTGTAATTAGAGCTGGCATAACAGATCCGACACGACACGACACGAACCTGTTAAGACACGAACCTGTTAAGGTCGAACACGAACACGACACGATAACAAATCGTGTCATTTTTTTCGAACACGAACACGATACGAACATTAACAGGTTACACGACACGAACCTGTTAACAAAAATACTAAATTTATACCAAATACATAACGAAACAATACCTGCATTTTCCATATCTCATGCCCAAAAGGTGAGCCAAAACAAAGCGTTAACAGACTGGTTAATAAGTTACAGGTACATCTTGAAAGTCTTACGTACGACGGTCTTGTTTACTACAAATTCTAATAAGATTTTACAGTACAAAGCAACATTCTATTGTACAGAATGCTTCTTGGATTACTCTTTCTCGGGTTCTTCCTTCTTGGATCCCCTCTTCAAACGTTGACCGAGTTTGAAGCATCCGATTCAATACTAACATCAAGCAACATTATATCTTCAGTGAGCTGATCAAGATCAATTTCATTTGAATCTGCATATAACCAATCTTTTGTGCATATAAGAGCCTCGACAATATCTTTACTAAGTGAACTTCGTTGCTGATCAAGTACTCTTCCGCTGGCACTAAATGTAGACTCTGATGCGACAGTAGATATTGGAATGGTCAAAAAATCTCGAGCCATCCTCGCAAGTATGGGATATCTAAACTGATTGGCTCTCCAAAAAGCCAACACATCTAGTTCCATTGTCCTTTCCATTCTTGGCTTCTCCAAATACAATTTCAATTCCGACTTCTTGTTAGTTACAAATTATGTGCTTTCAAAATCATCAAAATCCTATAAAACAATAGTTAAAAAGTTGTAATTCAATCATTATTCAAAGACAATATATAAAAATATATAACAAACAAATAAATTACCAAAAGTTTTGATTTAACTTCATAGAAACGTCTTGTATCATCACTTGTTTTTTCAACAAATTTGCTTGCATTTGAACTACTTGCAAAGTTTGAGGTTGTAGAGGAACCATCATGCACATTTACATATTCTTGAAAAGTGGAATCCAATAACTCATCAACTTTACGAAATTGGTAGTTGCTCTCTCCATAAACCTTTTTATAACTCCATTCAATAAAATGCAATTTGTATCTTGGATCGAATACCACGACTATGGCTAGAGTGAGATTAAAATCAGACCAGTACTTTTGAAATTTCTCCATCATAGATGTTGCCATATCCTTCATATACTCATCTCCCAAACTCATACTATCATGCAAAGTTAAATAAGCCATAAACACGTGGGGATAGTACAAGTTTGCGATGGGATATTGGTGCAGAAAACATTAGTCACATCATAAAAACTCCAAGGAAAACACAAATCCTTTCAATGGTGTCCCACTCTAAAGAACTTGGACAACTCTTATAATTAGAATCATCTAATGCTAAAATTTCAAAGCGCCTTTCGGTAATAAATGGCACTATCAAGCATTATAAAGTAGAATTCCACCTAGTAGGAGCGTCTTGCCTTAACCCCTTTTCGAACTTAAACCTTTCAACAACACAATCCAAGAACTTTTGTTTCCTTACTTGTGAATCGATCCTTTAACATACTTGACACTCTCTCAACCTTGCAAGCGACTTGATCAATTTCCTTGAGCCCTTCTTGCACAATCAAGTTTAAAATATGTGCACAACATCTCATATGAAAAACTTACCACTAGAAATAAGTGGCGACTTTGTATCTAATTGTTCCTTAATAGATCAACAAAACGGTCATTAGAAGATGCATTATCTAAAGTCACACAAAATATCTTCTTTTCTATGCCCCACTCTTCTAAAATTGAAAACACTTTTGCACTTAAAGCAATGCCCGAATGAGGTGGTGGCATGAAAGAAAATGATAAGACTCTCTTTTGCAAAACCCAATCTTTGTCAATAAAATGCAAGGTAATTGCTAAATAACCATCGGTAGTAATAGAAGACCATAAGTATGAAGTTAAACACAGCATCCCCGGTGATTCCATAAGCATGGTTCTAATTTTTTCCTTCTCTATCTTAAACATTTTCAACAAATCAGATTTTACGGTATTCCTAGTAATGACATTTGCATCAGGTTGCAAGTATGTAATTAAATCTCTAACACCCTTATAATCAACAAACGACAAAGGCAATTCATGCCTAACGATGTGACCACAAGCAAATCACGAAAAGTTTTTTGATTAAATCTAGATGACCGTAGTGCCATGTCACTATTAAATAGCATTTGACCAACATCATGACAACCTTTATCATAACACATTTCTTTGTGTCCCAACAGATTACCCGTACCTTGGCTACTATCATATGTGAAAATACTATTACACTTGTTGCACTTACATTTCACTTTTTTGGCACCTTTTATTGCGTTCTTATCCTTTTCAAAGAAATTCCATACGGCAGATCGGTCCTTCCGTTTTCTCTTCACTCCTCCTTCCATATCCACAGATTGGACCTCATCAGATTCCATATCAACATTCTTTGAGCTATTTTTTTCCGGGTCAATTTCAACACACTCAGGATCCATCTACAATATAGAAGAAACAAGTAATATAATTAGAAAAAAAACATAACTTGATATGTACATATAAACTAATTTATGCACTCATGGTTTTCTGAAGCATCCAAACACCTAAATGGATATACTTTTTCTGAAGCTCGATTACTATAACGAGCTTTGGTACAATATTTAACAAAATATAACAAGAGAACTTATTTCCAATAAATAACAATTACATCAATATAATAATGTCGTAAACTATTCTACACTTCAATACCACATGGAAAATAAATCGATTACATACCGGTTTGTGGATCGATTAAGAAACAGGGAATGGAGTTATGGAATATGGAGGCGACAGAGAATATGAGAAAAGAGGAAAGTGTTTGTGGATCGATTAATGTTGAGATAGGATTATGGATTTGTGGATCGATTAATGGAGTTAATATATTAATGGAGTTATGACTTATGGAGGATTGGAGGCGCCAGAGAATCTGAGAAAAGAGGAAAGTGTTTTAGGGTTTATTTTTGAACATATATATATAACCACTTAACAGGTCTCTTGCGTGTCTTAAGGTCCGGACTGTTAAGACCTGGCTGTTAATTTTATTCGTGTCTTAACGGTCCGAGACTGTTAAGACACTGGCTATAAGACCGACACAATACTTGTTAAGAGCAGGTCGTGTCGTGTCGTGTTAACAGGTCCGTGTCAGAAATTGCCAGCTCTACTTGTAATGACATTTAATAAAAAGATTGTGTTTAAATTGGTTATACATGTAACTTTATTACTTGTGATCAAATAGACCAAAATTTATCAAAATATCTGTCTTTTTCAGATATGAAGGCTAACCGAATATTGCATAAAATACAAGCCCAATATTTTGAGATAACACACAATTCAAGTAAGAGTCTAATAACAACCCATGACTATAAGACACTCTTATCACACCACTTATACCCTAATTTTAATCTACCCTAAACTCATGCACACCAACAAATGCAGTCACACCATAAAATACCCCTTTATCTAATTGTTATCTTGTTATGCGAAGAACAAAATTGGCTTCTAGATCTTGAAAAAGGTCTCAGATAGGTACTCGTTATGTTTTTGTGTTTTTACTGAACGAAATTAAAGAAATGTTGAAACAAATTTGTTTTGTTCTTTGTTTTTAGTTTTCGGATATTGAAAAGAAGTTATGCTTCGAATAGATCTATGATGGGTTATGTATTTCCTACTTATAAAATCTTGAATGATTTTGAAATAAGTGATAATCTGAGATCTTTTTATTTCCGTATCATGTATGTTTGAGTTTTAGTTGTTGTTTGGTAATAGAAATGGACCAAGGTTGAATGGCTTTTAGGATAGTGTATTGTTAGTTTTTTGTGTTTAGTAGTTTGTTCCGTTTGTATGTTGTTGTTTTTGGCTTGTGGTTGAAGTTGTTGTCTTTCTCGATTCTTAATGTTGGGTGTTGAAACTTGACTTGGTTGATTATGCATAAATTGTGACAATGTGAAAGAAGTTTGTGATACATAGTGTGTACAATAAGCATAATAATTTCTATTTTTCACATAAGAGGTGTATTAAAAATTGCATTATTGGTATTTGTTGACCAGTCAATTTATGTATGTAGTTGTTCAAATGTTAATTGTACATCTTTATCATATGTATGTTGAAATTTAAGTTTTTGAGGTATTTAAAGTTAGAAATTGTGTATAAATTGGTTGTACATGTAACTTTAATACTTGTACTGCTGAATTTATAAGTTCTTAATATCTTAGTGCATTTAATGTCTAAAAAAGGCTAAATACATTATAAGATAGTATAATATAATACATTAAACTATACTTCTTTTACACATAATTAATAAAGTAATCATTAGTGTAAGTTTAGGGTCCGTTTGGTTTGTAGGCGGCTTAGGATTTGTATTTGGATTAGTATTAGAATTTGGATTTGGTTTTGGTTTTAGATTTGATGTAAGAAAGAGAAAATAAATTATAAAAAGATAACTTATTATTTTATATATTTATATATAAATTTTATATTAAGTTAATAATATTTAAATGTAAAAAGTATGAGAGAGATAGAGATAAATGACATGTGGGCCCTCAAATCCACTACAATCCCACCCCTCTACCTAGGATTTGAGTATGATAATATTTGAGGGGTTGAACCCCAATTTTAAATCAAACAAAGGTTTTAAGTCACCCTTGAGTCTAAACCAACAAAAACCCCCTATCAAAAGGGCCCTTAATGCTCAATTTTGTTTGGTTATGGATATTTAATAATTTTATAACTAGTATATTTAAATCATTTATAAACTATGTATATATTTTAGGAAAATGATTTGCATACTCAACAATTTGATTGGCACACTCCATATTATGCATTAACCGGTTGTACTGTACATATATTCTGATTTAACCGGATGTACATATGAGTGTCTCAATCAAAAGTTAATGTCTACAAATCATCTCCCTATATTTTAATACAAATGTAGTGAAATCTTACTCATTTTGCTAATAAATTCGATTGAAAACAATCGTACATGTGTGAAGATTTTAATGTGTTTTATAAAGCATGAAATTAAGTAATTTTGAATATCGTAATTTATATAAGCAGCCATATATATTATTAATCATATATTGCAATAACTAATTTATACTTCTCCATGTTAACACATTATATAATATTTTGATGAATACCCACAACATTTACTGATTATCAAATATCTTTGATTGTCAATCATCACAACCTTGTAATGCTACCGACTACCGTTTTCGTATCATCATTACATCGTGATGCTATTTAACATTTTTATATGAAATATTGTGCGATCAAAATAGGCGTAAGCATATCGGACTGTGGACCGAACCGAACCGAGAAACATGACCCGATCGATCGACCGACCGAAATGGACCGAACATATTTCGGTCCAGTCCTCCTCCACACTTTACCTCATGTTCGGTCCTCGGTCCGGTCCGGTCTTATGTACAACCGACTAATAATGCCTTTTCGGAACGGACCGAACGAAGGACCAGACCGGACCGACCCGGACCGGATCGAACACATTCGGTCCGGTCCCAGGTTTGTGGTTTTGGGCTAAAATGGTCTTGGTCCGGTTTTTTTCTGTCTAGTCCGGATTTGACCCGATGCTCGCCCCTAGATAAAATTATTTACAAAGTTCTCTTCATGCGTAAAGTTATTATCACGAAAAACATGTAATTGAAAATTACTATTTATAAAAAATTTGTGATTACGTGATATCCGCCGTCGCAACATGCGTATACCCTACTAGTATATATTAATAAAGGTGGATACTTGATATTTTTTAAACTATTAATGGACCAAACATACATGTCCCATTGTCTTTAAAAACAAATACAGGGAACATGTTGGGTCGTGGAAGGATTGTGCTGATGATGATCGATGGAATAACAAAAGAAATTACAATTTTAGTGCAATCATTCGTGAATACATATAGAAGATTTAATTTGTCTGAATTAGCACTTACACAAACCGCAAAACAGATTATATTCTTGTTTATTCCTTATCTTAGATGGCTGGTAAATTGAAGGGCAAATGTTTTATAAATGTATCATATTTGCTATTATTTTTTTTGAATATCGAACAAATTTTTTTCTTTATACGAGTACATATCTTTCAAATTCGGCATTCTTAATGTACTTTGTGACATTTTTGCCCTTCAAATTATTAAAACTCCTATTAGCTGAGCGGTGTAAAAATGTCACAAAATACCCCAAAAAGATCGAATTTGAAAAATTAGTACCCGTAAAATATATATAAAAAACAAATGTTCGATACAAAAAAAAAAGAAATGATGACAAGTATATCTTTATAAAATATTTGCCCTAAATTAAACGGGTATCCATAGCCTATGCTGTAAAAACATCTGTGTGTTGATCTCCTTGGGAGCTAATCTATGGAAGACAGAATCTATGGAAGACAAATGCGGTTTCCCGGGTTTTTGTTGATTACCTAAAGAACTCGGTCCATATTAGACCTTGTTTGGATATTGTTGCCCGAAGTACGTTTTGGATTATATGGAATTTCAAAATCTGAGTTTGCTTTGACATGAAACGGCTGAGAAAATATACGTCTAGTGATGGCATAAATATTTTCCGCATTCATGTATTATTAATAGGAATACGAGTGGATACGTGATTCAATATGTTTTAGCTATAGTCTCTCATTTATGCAATGCGGTTAAAACATAAAAAGGTGGTAAATGTACACAGGTTTGTGGCCAATTAGTTTGGGTTTCAAAAGATGCTTCATGTTTCTGGTTAAGGCTTTGTAAATGGTGTAAAATGAATGAAACAGTAATGGGTACAAAAGATAAACTAAGAACAGAAATTGCATTAAGATTCTAATAATGTTGTTATATGTTTTCTGATTTAGAAAACATATATATAGGTTTCTAAACGACACAATATGACAGTTATTCATCTCCCAACCATTGTGTCTCTTGGGGAATAACTGTCAAATAACTACCATCCTAACTGCCATTACATGGGCTGCAATTTTGACCCATATGCAGGCTTACAAATTCGACCCATAAACAAATACATAAACACGTCTTTAACATAAGTACTTAAGTAAATAATTATACTAAAGTATCATTTGAACTTAACACAATTAAAAAGGGCTAACATTCTCCCCCTTAATCGTTTAAGGTCAAGAGTTCTTCTGAGTTGATTCTTGTTGCTTTTCTTCAAGCAATGACTTCAAAATCATTGTTGTCTTGGCTGCTTTCTTGTCCATTTTCATCATTACTGTCGAATCTCACACCAAACCTGTTTGATCCATCTTCAAATGCTCCATCCTTCACTTTGCTTTCCTTCTGGCATGGTGGGTCCTTGGCCTCTTTTCTTCTCTTGGTTTCACCCACTTCTTTCGCATTTCACCCAGGAACTTGCGGTTCATGGTATATCACTATGAGATCAATAAAGTTTACGTAACATGCTCTAGCTGTATCGGCATCATTGGTGTCCAATCCTTGTAAGCGTCTGATCACCCCATTTGTCACCTATGGTGGTAGAAATATCCATGAACTCTCAACAACCTTGTGCAAACAAAGCAAGTTCAACTCCACATCCCTAACAATTGGTGGTATTGTATCTAGTGCATCATAGTTTAGATGCACAAGATAAAACCACTTTACTAAATCTATGAACCTTTTGCTGAAGACTTCCCAGTTTTTGTACAACAAATCATCCTTTTTCAGTAAGTTCATGAAAGAGAGATACCTTGAGAAAGAATTGACCTTAAGTGCATAGAGAGTTCCATTGTAACTAATGTACTCCTCATCAATGTAATCCTGGGTATCATCCCTGTTCCAATGTAAGTCTTCTAAGCCCTTTATCAAAGAGCATTCATCTGTAGGATCCATTTGCTTGAACTGATCTTCCAAGTATTGATTGTGTTCATTCACAATCTCTTTTAGTGCAACTTGATCTTCTCCTTTCTCTAAAGATGGTGACTGTTTTCTGGTTTCTTCATCATGATGCATATAATAAATACTACTCATGCCATCACTGATTTCTATCCTGTACCCTTGTGTCTTAAGCAAATCTAAACTAAGCATGTTAAATGAGACCTCAGGGGTATATTGAACATTCCTAATCACCACTTCTCCAACATCTGTACTAAATGTTACATCTCCTATCCCATATGAAAAAATAAATTTTCTTTCATTTTCTTCTTTTCCTATCATCTTAAACTTGTATTCAATCTCATTAAATAATGCTCCACTGGGACACATATGAAATCTGTAAGAGTTACTTGTATACAAGATGTCATTCCAATTTTTAAAATTTGTACCTTTCACTATATAGTCTGCTGTCAAATAGACTTTTTCTAAGTACTTTGCTTCTTCTGCAATGACTTTGCTTGTAGTCTCCATCTCTTGTTGCAGTTCTAAGGCTGCAAGTCTCTTCCTGTCTTTACATGCCCAAAAGGCACGTCCTTTTTCTTTGCAGATGTGGCATTTGGCCTTTTTGTCCCTTTTTGTCTTCATAACCTTCTTCTTCAGTTTCATCAAATCATCCGATTTCTTTGCAGTGTTTAATGCTTCATTCTCCATTACAGTTTGTGCCAAGATCTCCTTTCCTTTTGGTGAAATGATGCTTTTCTTTCTTTTGGTGTTCCACATGTTCAATCTTTTGGGAGTTTCTCTCAAAAGATATTTCCCTGATTGGAAACCAGATGTTGGCCTTTCCCATGGATGAGAGCTATGGCTCTGATACCAATTGTACACAGGTTTGTGGCCAATTAGTTTGGGTTTCAAAAGATGCTTCATGTTTCTGGTTAAGGCTTTGTAAATGGTGTAAAATGAATGAAACAGTAATGGGTACAAAAGATAAACTAAGAACAGAAATTGCATTAAGATTCTAATAATGTTGTTATATGTTTTAGGATTTAGAAAACATATATATAGGTTTCTAAACGACACAATATGACAGTTATTCATCTCCCAACCATTGTGTCTCTTGGGGAATAACTGTCAAATAACTACCATCCTAACTGCCATTACATGGGCTGCAATTTTGACCCATATGCAGGTTTACAAATTCGACCCATAAACAAATACATAAACATGTCTTTAACATAAGTACTTAAGTAAATAATTATACTAAAGTATCATTTGAACTTAACACAATTAAAAAGGTCTAACAGTAAAGTGGTTACATTGTTGCAATTTGCAAACATGGGCATAATACGTAACACAAACATACTTAACATACGTTATTTTATTGTCTATTTACTAAGAGATACATGTAACCTTAAACCATTGTATCGTCATAACTGTACACTAACTAATACATGGTCGACGCACTTTTGACAAGAATGTATTATAGATTTATAGTTATATGGGAGTTGATTAGCACACTCAAGTTTTTTATTGAGACACTCTATTTTGTGCATAACATAGTTGTATAGTGTTTACAATGTGCTGTGTAAACTTATACAGTGAGTGTCTCAATCAAAATATATAGTGTGCAAATCACCTCCGTAGCTATATACATAACTTTGATAGTATAAGTATGAAGAATGATTTTAGTGGTAACAAAGTTATGATGAGAAGGATTAAGTTTTACCACATCTGCCAATTATATATGTTTGTAGCCTTGTATCATATTTGAGGCATGTTTGGTGATAAGGATTTAAAAGGTACATTTTTTAGGGGTCATTTAAACCCTTAATGGATCACTTTTGTATCCGTTACTACTTAATTTCGTTCCTTTTCACTTTTTAGGTCTCTTGAAGGCAAATTGCTGGAATGACACTTATTCGGTCGAAAAGGCGCGAATATATGAAGAAAATGGCCAAAGTCAAGAATCGAGACACTCAGTGCTTTGGGCCGAAGGGACGGTCGGGTTCTATTGTGGCGCCGTCGGAACATGTTTTGTGACGACTCATTAGCCAAATTGCTTATTTACAAGTGAGGGCATCGGGTTTTAAAGAGTAGGGCGTCGCATGACTCGGGCGGCCTAGATTTGATCTCGGCGTCGGGGGCCCGAAGGCGGCGGTGTTCTGAGCATAAGGTGGCGCCTTCACAATGATAACGTGGCCAAGGCGAAAACTTAAATGGCGACCAGGCGTCACAATTAAAGAGTGGCCGTCGCGGTTTGTAACACTATATATACAATCCGAATTTTTCGGTTTTAGAGGTAGTTTTTGGAGTAAAACCTAAACCGAACCAAAGGCATCTTGTCTGATATTTTAGGGTTCCATACCTTATTTTACATCAAGATAAGTGTTTTACTTCATTGATTCAATTATGTATTCAATTGATTGTGTGTATGCTTGCATGTTCTCCATGTCCGGCTAATTTATTTGTGTGTTTGCTTTGGTAATATGAAACCTAGTTATTGAATATTGATTGGTTGTCCTAGTATTGCGATAGGTCATTCGTTGTGTTATTAATGCTTGATTAATCTTTGTTGAACCTTAGTTTATAATCACCTAGAGTTATTGTAGGCTAAGCATCCAAAGAATACCTTAGTGTTAAGTTTATGAATCCTAGAGATTTTGTAGTCATTAACCTTTGGTAACTTCAAAGAGTTAGGGATAAACGCATACCCTACGACCTTAGAGACACAACGCGTTAAGAATAAGGACGTGACAATTCAACCATCAATAGAAGATAACTAGGGAGTAATAAAACCCAAGGTTATAAATAGCGTGAGGCGTGGCATGGCGGCGATGCCAAGCCTCAAGCCTTACGAGCCTCTGCGAAGCCATGGCGTTTTTCAAGGCGTGACTAAAGCGGCGAAAAAATATTTATAGAATTATGTAATAATATCATATTTCAATATTTCATATACATATCAAGATTACAAAAGGTAAGTTTACAAAAGGTGAGTTTACAAAAGGTGATATCGTGAAATAAAGTGGCGAAAACTAAACTAGTCTTGCATCTTCTTAATTTCTTCAAATAAAACCTTCTTCATCTGAGTTGTTGATATATACCAGATTAGTAAAAATGAGGTATTCTTAAATACACAATCACTATGTTAAGAACTTAAAATATACTACGTAGCAGTTAATTACAACTATATCAAAGGTCAATAATAACACATCATTCCAAGCCATAAATGATTAAATTCATACACCAAGTGATAGGATGACATTATTTTAACAATAATTAACTAATATTTTTTTGAACAACTACATTGTAGCAGCTTTATAATCCGTTTCTACAATACTGCTATTTAGTAAATATTAAATTAATAATTAATAGGCCCAAATACAAAATAGCCCAAACAGAAAATAGCCCAAAAAGTGAAAAAACCTCTAAATGCTTCAAAAAATGGCGCCACGCTTTGCGCTTTTGCCTGCTATTTCACGCTATTTCCGCGCCACGCCTAAAGCCAACGCTAAGGTCTGTTTCGTAACGTAGAGGCCACGCCTCACGCCTAGGCGATGCCTTTGCGACGCCAAGGCGCGCCTTTTAGAACACTGATAAAACCTAAGTAAATACATTTTTAATCATCATACGAGAACATAACAATAGACATAGACTACCCCTAGCTTAGATAATTAGAGTTGACAATAGTAGAGTAATCGGTAGAAATACCAACCCCCCAAATCCAAACCCCAAGATTCGTACCTTTCCATTTTCTAAAAAAACATAAAAAAAGATAAAAAATAATTTTCCTCAACCCCAACCTTAGCGTAGTAACTTCTTACTAGCATTCCTATTCCCAGAGAATGATATCAATACCGTGGCTTACCCTAATACTACACTACAACGATTAGGTTCCTTGCCTAGGGTGTTGAAAAACTTGCTCGACGAAAGGAAGTTCCTTTGACCCCGAACGCGCTGTGTAAGCGTATCAAGTTTTTGGCGCCGCTGCTGGGGAATATAATAGCTAGTTAGATTTTCACTTCGTTTAGGTTTCCTTGCTTGATTCCTATCAAGTAAGCTTTTTTCTCATTTTTAGGTTCCTTGTAGTCTATCCCCCTTCTTTGTGTTTGTATTCGTAAAACCCTTTTCATTTGTCACTATGGCAAGTGAAGTTGCATTTGAATCATTAACAAATGAGGAACAATTAAATTTCGCAGATTGGATTGCTTTTTATTGTTCTAATGAATTTGTGAGTGATCTTAGAGATATCCAGAAGGAGACGGGTGTAAGGTTGGATGGATTTGATAAATTTTGTGCTTGTGTGGCTTCTATTCAGCGATCATTGTTAGAATCAAATCCTTTTAGTGAGACCTACGGAAATTTTTGAGAAAAGCCTCTAGCATAAACCATCGGTTGTCACAACTTGAGGAAATGGATAAGGAGGATTTATCCAACCTTAGGCATCATGATCAAAAGACCTAGTTTTTAAGAACATGGAACCTAAACCCGAACAAGATTGTGAGATGGTTATAGTTGAACTACCTAGTTGCATGCGTGGGATAGATTTCACCAAAACATATGACACGCGTGAGGAATCCTTTAGGCAAATAGAACATAGTGATCAAATTTTGAGAATGATTCTTATGAATCGGGCCAAGAATTTGAAATGGCTAAGAAGGATTTGAGATACTTAGGAGTGTATTTGGGTTAGATCATACTAAAACACATGATGAACATTTAGGAGATCTAGATATAATGGAGAATGAGGTGGAAACTCCAAGCCCACAAGTCCTACCACCACTTGAGGAACACACATCGCCTATAACTTACCGGAAGAAGTAGAAGAGACTATAGGAACCCGATTGATATAGAACCATTGGACCAAACGCCACTAGAGAATGTAGGTTTAGATGCTTGTTGTCATGACCTCTCTCTTAGTCCTAGGAAGTTCCTAATTTTGATGAACCAGAGCCTCGACCAAAAACCTTACCCAATTTTCCGTCTTTAGATGTGAATCTTGGAATTGAATTAGGCCCCAATCCACCCATCAAAATAAATAGTCCGGGTAGTTGCTTGATAAAGGTGGTAGACTCTAGGCCATGTAGAGTGGAAGCTAATATAGGAGCCATGACCTTACACACTCATATCACCCATTCATGGTTGATAACAAGAAACATTATGGGTTTAAACCGGGTTTATTAGGTCAAGATGGATCCTTAACTAAGAATATTTTGAAGTTGATAGAAGATGATCCATTTTTAGGAGAGAGGTTTGATTCACCCGCTACACCCATAAAATTAGGTAAGGTTAGAATGAATGGAGCACACCCCTTTGAGCATATAAATCACCCATCACCCTCTCCCCGTAGCAAATTTCCACCCTAAGGGTGTGTATCGCTACTATCACCCGCACTTAAGCTTAAGTGTAGAAAAACTTCCCTTTACCCGTTAAATAAGGGTAGAGTCAAGCTCGTGACTCGAACAAAACAAGCGCTTTTGGGAGGCAATCCATGTAATTGTTTGCTTGTTTGTGTGTCGTATATCTTTTATTGATTGTTTATTCTCATGTTTAAATTTGTAAAATGCTTTATTTTGTCTTTAACCTCGTCTTAATTACATATAAAGGTATTTTACATAAGGGATAAGTGTAGGGAGGATTACACGCGTTTTCAAAAGAACGTAAACATGAGAATTTCAATTATTTAAAAGATATACATGTGTTTGTTCGAGTCAAATGCTTGTATCGAGTCATAATGGATGTTTTGCGAAATTTTTCCAGTTTTAAAGATAAAATTTTTCCAAAATTTTTTCGGAAAATCATGAGACCGATTCTGTCGGGATAACTGACGGCGTCGGGAGGAGCGAAACAACTTATCACTTTTCTCGTTTTCGAGCTACTTATAAATTTTTGGAATTTTCCAGAAAATCTGTAAACATCCATTCCACAAGCATTATATCCTAGTTTAGTAGAGTCATATATATATTGTTACCGCCGATTTAACGCGAAGGTCTCGTTTGTTTTCTTCAAGTGTGCAGGTTTAATTTATCAAGAAGAAGATACATAAGATGAGAAGTAGCTTTTCACGCAAACATTCTTCTTGAAGAAAGATGTAACCACCACTTCACACGGATCCTACCGAGCTAATCAGGGGGTACTAGTTTCTTTCGTTTTTAATTACCTTCCACTATCATAACTTTGATACTTTCAGGGAACATTGGGGACAATGTTCAGTTTAAGTGTAGGGAGGAAAAATAAAACGGGAACTTTGAAACTATACTTCTCCTTGACTATTTGCTTTGTCCAATTTTATTTGTGTAATAAACCATGAGAAATATCGGTTAGGGTAATTTTGGCACCAAATTTAAAATTTTTCATGACATATAGGAGTGGGCCATTAGTCTTAATAAAGCATCTCATTGATAGGAAATTATATGACTAGCACAAAAACCCTTTACCACTAAATTCCACCCAAAATGTGAGGATCGCCCTTAGATTTGTAGGAATTAAAGCATTCATCTTTAATGCTTAGAGTGTGAACCGGTAGTATAATAGATTCTAGAACTTGTTTTGTGATGCATTCCGATATCGCTAGTAAGACTACACTTGTGTAGTTAGGAATAACTAAATGATAAGAGGCATTAGGATAACCCTTGTTTGATACCCGTAATATAATTACTTCTTCCACATCGGTTGAGTAATTCCCCCACACCTTTGCGTTGTACACGATACCCCTAGTTAACCCCTCAGAGCCTATCCTTTTCGCGGTTCTCGTGATGTTTCGGTTTTCCGGAATATCAATGAAGAGTATTATTTACAATCCACCTCCAAATGTACACCCAAATCGTCTTAGCCTACCTTGTATGCACTCACTTTTAGTGCATTATTGTTATCACACTAAACCCTTAGTTCAATTATCTAGTTGCTTGCATAAGTTGCTAAGTCGAGTCATATTCTTTGTACACAGTTTTGGGACGATTGGTACTCATGGGAAAAGTTAAATTTTATGAAATGATGGGAAGGGAACGTTAAATTCAAATTCACTTTATTTGCATAATAATGTACTTCAAGTGTTTTGATCTTTTCAATTCGGGTCAAATTAGTGTTAGAGTAATAAAAACTCAAGTGTAGGGATGTGCCTATAAATCCCTAATATTTTGATGTTATCGTAGAGGATGGTAGAGTAAAAGTGTATGCAAAAAAAAAAAAAAAAAAAAAAAAAAAAAATCGAAAAAAATAGAAAAAAAAGAGAAAAAGAAAAAAATAGAGGGTTGAAAAAAAAATAAAAATAAAATACAGGTTACCATCCTACATCTATCTTTAAATTTATGTTTGTTTATTTCAGTTTTCTAGAGTTTAGAGTGTCGAGTCTTGGCTTAGCAACGCCATTCTTCACATGCTTGTAACATAAAGATTTTTGACTTGCCACCACTAAATCGCCTATCCCACCAAACCCTTTGTTTCCCTACCGTAAGCCTAATGTTACAACCCTTTAAAAGACCTCTTGGATAGTCTTTCCTAGGTGCTTACGCCAAAGCGATGGAGGTTTGATCTAGTCTCAAGCCTATGGTAATATATGTACTAGGACCGGTTAATGAGTGTTTATCTTCCATTTCCAACTTGTTATATTTCATATACACCCGAGAGATGTGAGTACCCAAACACCCCATGTGAGGTGCTAGTATGTAATTTCCGTGCTTGTTATGACTTTTGCGGGCTTATATGTGTTGTGGATCGTTCTAAACTAATGCTTCATGACCCCTAACTTATAAATCAATTGGCTAAAAGCACTTTTACTTGAGGACAAGCAAATATCAAGTGTAGGGATATTTGATAAGGATTTAAAAGGTACATTTTTGAAAGGTCATTTAAGCCTTTAATTGATCACTTTTGTATCCGTTACTACTTAATTTCGTTCCTTTTCACTTTTTAGGTCACTTGAAGGCAAATTGCTGGAATGACACTTATTCGGACGAAAAGCGCGAATATATGAAGAAAATGGCCAAAGTCAAGAATCGAGACACTCAAGCTTACGGGCCCAGAAGGGACAACGTCGAGTTCTATTTGTGGCGCCGTCGAACATGTTTTGTGACGACTCGGTAGCCAAATTGCTTATTTACAAGTGGCGGCATCGGGTTTTAAAGAGTAGGGATTCGCGGCTCGGATGGCCTTGATTTGATCCCGGCGTCGGGGAGGCGGCGGCGTCGCGAGCATAAGGTGGCGCCGTCACAATGATAACGTGGCCAAGGCGAAAACTTAATGGCGGCGACCGGCGTCACAATTAAAGAGTGGCCGTCGCGGTTTGTAACACTATATATAGAATCCGAATTTTCGGTTTTAGAGGTAGTTTTTGGAGTAAAACCTAAACCGAACCAAAGGTTGTCTTGTACGATATTTTAGGGTTCCATACCCTATTTTACATCAAGATAAGTGTTTTACTTCATTGATTCAATTATGTCTTCAATTGATTGTGTGTATGCTTGCATGTTCTCCATGTCCGGCTAATTTATTTGTGTGTTTGCTTAGGTAATATGAAACCTAGTTATTGAATATTGATTGGTTGTCTCTTATCTTAATTGTGATTGACCTAGTATTGCGATAGGTCATTCGTTGTGTTATTAATGCTTGATTAATCTTTGTTGAACCTTAGTTTATAATCACCTAGAGTTATTGTAGGCTACATGGACGGACCCACATGTATGCCGGGTGTGGCACGGGCTACACCCGATTTTAGGTCACAAAGTGCAAAAAAATTTCAAAACTGCCGTTTTTGTGGTATGTGCAACCCCTAATTTTTTTTGCTACTTTCGTTTCTTACAATGTAACTTTAGTAAGTTCAACATTTCTTTTGTGCAACACCCTCTTAAAAATTCTGGGTCCGTCCCTGGTAGGCTAAACATCCAAAGAATACCTTAGTGTTAAGTTTATAAATCCTAGAGATTTTGTAGTCATTAACCTTTGGTAGCTTCAAAAAGTTAGGGATAAACGCATACCCTACGACCTTAGAGACACAACGCGTTAAGAATAAGGACGTGACAATTCAACCATCAATAGGAGATAACTAGGGAGTAATAAAACCTAAGTAAATACATTTTTAATCATCATACGAGCACACAACAATAGACATAGACTACCCCTAGCTTAGATAAATAGAGTTGACAATAGTAGAGTAATCGGTAGAAATAACAACCCCCCAAATCCAAACCCCGAGATTCGTACCTTTCCATTTTCTAAAAAAACATAAAAAAAAATCTTCCTCAACCCCAACCTTAGCGTAGTAACTTCTTACTAGCATTCCTATTCCCCTAGAGAACGATATCAATACCCGTGGCTTACCCTAATACTGCACTACAACGATTAGGTTCACTGCCTAGGGTGTTGAAAAACTTGCTCGACGAAAAGGAAGTTCCTTTGACCCGAACGCGCTGTGTAAGCGTATCATTTGGTAGAATAAGCTGGGTTGGAGCTGGAGCTGAGATTAGGGTTTATATTATAAGCCGGAAGATGGAGTTTATATTTTTATAAAGCTGTTTGACGAATTAGTTGAAGTTGAAACTTATTAATATAAAATCGTATAAAAATACATCAAATTAAGTTCAGATATATTTTCGACTTTTGCATGATAATCCATTATATTTTTAAGGATATTTAAGTAATTTGACTAGCTATAAGCCCCTGTAAGTCCCTTTCTAAAGGCTTGGGCTTATAGAGGCTTATGACTTATTTTGTAAGTCATAAGCCTCGTAGCAAACGACACTTATTTTATAAGCCGGTTTATTTTATAAACCCAAACCCCAATTGTTGGGATTTTATAATCTAGTTAACCAAGTAACGCAACGAGTACGCAACGGAATTTGATCTAGTTTATGCAACTAGATAAACACGTAAATAATAAACAATAATGAATAAAAGGTAAATAGAAAACTAACCCTCGATGTCAACTGCACGCTATATAACGAACAAGAAACCAAGTATCTAAAATAGATACCTCTACGAGTCCACACACAAACACTTAAACCAAGTACGTTCGAATTAACGCTAGTCGAGAACGTTTAAAACAATCAACCCCTTGAATTACTTGAATACAACGAACAAGAAAACCCCAAGAACACTTCTCTCTATTCTGCCCGAGATCTGAAACTGTCCGAGAACAGTTGTCTTCACCACCTGATATCGAACAACTTTGTCCGATTTCTATCCCTTTGTTGTCCGAGATATACCACGACAGAAAACCCAGAACTTGTTACTACCTTGTTTGACCAGAAACTTAGAATAAGTAAACCAAAACAACAAATACTAAACACTCTTGGATAGATCGAAGCAAGGTTTAGGATTTGTGAAATCAAACTAAAACCCTAATCGGTTATTGAATATCCGATTGGGTATGTAGTGATAGATCGATTGCTTGGTGAAGTTTAGGGATAGTTATGCGTTAGTTATGATGCATGGGTGTGTTTGTTTATATAGCTCATGAACCGACATTCACTTGGGTTCAAGACTTGCGCATCAAGCAACAAACCCAAGCACCCTTTTTACCCGATCGTGTACTAGGCCCGAGGCTACACCAAACCGACCCATATAGAAAGCCAAAACTGCCCATGGGTCGAGTATTATATTCGGGTTGCATGCATGCATAACACGGGTCTAACATATTCAAGTATTAAACGTTCATCACTTACTCTCGTGTTTAACGTGTGTGCCCATAGGCTCACACACTTTTAGTCGTTTCGAGTGTTTTAACTCCCACAAACCAACATGAATAAGCTTTTATAAGCCTCGTGTCAAACATAGCCTTCAGTGTCTCGTGTTATGGGTGAATACATAGGATATCGACCTAGTCTTGAGAGCAAGTGTGTGTGCATGTGGTATATGTACAAAACAATCTTTGCTTTTTGTAAAACAATGGAGTAAATGATGCTCTTAAAAAAATATAAAGTCTTTTCTCAATTAACGTTTGAAACAAAATTAAAATGGGATCTCATCTCTATGTTCATACATATCATATCTTTGAAAAGTAAGCATCGTTTTACTATAATGTTTCGAGTATCTTTTAAGTTTCGATATTCTAAGCTTTTCACATGTTGAATCCGAAATGGTAAAGCTGGTCCCTTGCCTTCTCTTTCAAGTAACCTCACTCTTATCTCTTAAAAATTGAACTATATTTTTGTTTATCATAATTAATATATTATGCTTTATGCATGTAATATTTGGAAAAAATATATGGATAATTTATTAACAGCGTATAAGAATTTTAACCCAATAGCTAAAGTCATACAACTATTACAGGCTCAATAGGTCAAAGGCTCATGGCATGATTCGCCTAGAGAACTAATATTCAAGCAACGACTAACTAAGGTCACAATAAGCTTTGCATGTAGAATCAATCTTCGGGCAATTGGCTTGATAGTTTGTCCTTCCTGTTTATTGTACTATTGTCATGCGTAAAAACTTTATTGGCATAAAGGTAATGCAGTGGGCATTTCGCTGCGGCAATCTTGACAGTACCTTGTACGAAGATTCGCATGATGCTAAGAGTCAATAATATCACACCACATGTCATTATTCATTCTTCCATAGGATGGTTCCCACTTGGGTCTACTTAGACCATTGGATCACATCCATGAATCACACGAACATATGATTAGCCCAATTTCACACCTTAAACATATACTAATTCTTGCTTTAAATACCATACATAAACATTTATAAAAATTACTCTTTTTATGACGATAATTCAACGCACGTTAATTTTTCTTTTTGGAAAACTCGAATATTATTGTGGTAAGTACCACTTATGTATATAAAAGCAATTATATAATAAATAGTGTTTTTTTTTTTTTTTTTTTTTTTTTTTTAATGCTTGTATTGATCAAAGGGGAATGAATTAGCTTAGATCTAGGGAAATAATTGGACAAAGATTGTGTGTCATCAAACTATCATGTTCTAATGGAATCATGATACCAAATAAATCATGTCCAAAACAAGAGTATTTGATGGGGTCTAAACTTCACATGGGTTGGTGTTTTATTGATAGTAGATCTAGATCACTCAATCAAGGTAGGAGGTAAGGCTTTTTGAAACAGTTGGAATATACTTATCTCATTAGACCACTTTTTAGACTACTAGAACCCAAGTTATATTATCTGATAAACCGCATGGTTGAAATTAAGAGAATTGTGGAACCAGTTATTAGTTTTTACAACTCTTTGTATTAGACACATATTGGTCAATGAACTTCATTTAGTAATACTTAGAAAGTTTTATAATAAATGATCCATCTTGAAATCTTGATACTTTTTTTTTTGGAACAAAAATCTTGATACTAGCTAGCTTAGTTTGTTGCTCTAAATGCTAAATCTCAATTACATATCGAAACTTGCAAACGTGTTTGATGTTTCCTTAAATACGAAACACAATACTTGTCCACTTTTTTATTTTAGTTTGTTTTATATAAAAAATGTCGTGTGTAATTCTAATTGTCTAAAACAGTGTGTAACGTCCACCGTGAACGACTTATTAAGTACAATAATATAACCTTTGATGTAATCTTATATTGACTTTACACAATTGAAGGCATGTCTATCTCACCTACATATTACAAACTACAAAGTCAAAATATATTAAACCTTAAATTAGCTACCAATCACATAACTTGGGTAGTTCAACAACCACAATTTACATGGTGAAAGGGATTGAAGACTAGAAGAGATAATGAACTACTCATATTGCAATTAGATCAATCATGTAACTTGTATTAGTTGACTTGCACACCATACCATTATCATATTGTTTTCAACTTATCGCGGACATAGCTGTTTTCAACTTATCGCGCACACAGTCGAGTATGAGTGGTGTCATATAAGCTATGAAGCTAGCGTACTGAGTCGTATATGTGATCAAACTATGCTTCCATTAAGCAAAGTATTTTGATACTAAATGGAAAGTACGCACAATCATTTTAACAATATTGTAAAGCACAAAAACAAAAAACATCATTATGGGTTTGATTAGTTTTAATGGAGATATTGTTGGGCTTGTGAGGAAAATGAAGAATATAAGAAAAAGGAAAGGGGATGTAACATGTTGGCTTGATTTGCGCAAAAGGGGATCCAGCAGAGCAAACAGTGTATTCGTATATTCAGTGTCGTTCTGTCGAAATGTTTATTGATTAAACTTTCTCCCTAAATTCTTCTTTCACCATCTATGTACCAAATCGCATTTGCCTCAACATATTATGTGTTAAGAGATTCGTATATAAATATGTGAGAATTTATGTCTGTTTTTATACTTATCTTTGTATTAATTTTGATAATTTTTTTACAAAATATATTACATATCTTACGGATTTTATTTCGCATACATCGCTAACAAGACTTAAACTCACAATTTTTAGACTGGCCACTCACATTCTTTATAAGTGATTAGTAATATCTTTTTTTTTTGAGCAAAAGTGATTAGTAATATCTAACCATTCATTTTTGTCATACACCATTTATTAAGGGGGTGGCAATCATGACTCATCATATCTCACCATACCTCACCACCCACCAATAATATCATTCCACCTAATCTCATACCTCACCATAGTTTTTAGTGACAATGGTCATTTCATACCTCACCATAGGTTGAGGATAATAGTGACCGGCTTGAGGACTCATTTGAGGATAGTAGGGAGATGGTTGTGATTGAACTTGCGGACGAACGGGTTGTGATCGAGAGCCTTGTCCACGACCTTTGGATGAGGTGGAACCATTTTTTGCTTTCCTAGCATCCATCTTTTTTATAAAAATAATTGTTGGAAGAAGAAGATGAGAAGAATGTGATTTGAATTGGTGATTTAAAATGTATATTTATAGAGGTTTTTTTTTTTTTTTTTTTTAATGGAAATCAAATTAGCCTAACGGCTAGTTTTTTGACCGTTGGCCATGCTCCTCTTCCCCTTCTCTTTGCAACCCGCTTCGGCAAACAAAGCCGGACCTCATAACGAAACAACCATACCGCATGACTGGCAACGGTGTTGCCGTGCGGTATGGATTCATACCTCATGCATACCGTGACCATTGGCACCCCCTTACATGCGTTATTAAGTATTTTATACTCTTTGTTGCATAAATTGTAACAAAAGGTATATGGACAACATAGTTTAGAACAAATCACCTTGATGGTGTACCCCATTTCACGTCTCGGAGCCTAGCTTCCAACAACAGATACTTGACATTCAGAACGTGTTAATTGGCGCAAAGTCCACTGGTTACCATAAAACCCGCCAATACACCAAAGTCCAAGTCACGGAGCTTGATCCTTTGAGGAATACCAACCTCTGAGGACATGAACGCTCCGACACTAGAGGACAAACAAAATATTCTCGTAGACCCTACCCGCATAACAGTCGCCCATTATCTGCAAAATGGCAGACAACCACACGTTTATTGCTTATTCCAATGTCGTTTTGTCCACATGTTTATTGCTTAACCTTTCTCCCTTAATTCTTCTTTCACCATCTATATGACTATATGAGTAGTTCATAACATTATTATCATGACCGCAAATATAAAAGACTGAAATAGTTAACGTATCACACACAACATAATGAAACACAAAATATTATAAAAGTAGCCCACCTATCAGACGGGTTAAACAACTAGTATTATATGTGTTAAGAGATTCATATTTAAATATGTGAGAATTTATATGTGTTTTTATACTTATCTTGAAGTGTTGGTATTATTTCTTTTAAACAGTTATTTCTCTTGCAATACACATTACATACCTCACAAATTTATGTCTCTAACCCACAACTTTTAGAATTTAAGGCTCATACACTCTCAAATAGTTTATCTTTTATGTTAGAAAACACAAGTATTGCTTAACATCTCCTAACACTTTCACTATTCAAAGCACGATGTTACATTATTCTAAAGAAGTCAATTAGAATATATTCTTGTAACTGGTCATGCGTATAATTTTCTTTTAACATGCCAACAATATTGGTAAACTAAAAACACACATGCATATATATAATTGTTGACCATTTTGTCGACACATCGTTTGTCCATTTGGTTTGGTGGAGTTGTGGAGAGTCTTCATTCTCTATACATTGACTCGAGCCCTAACTCCCATTATGTGATTTTGGAACCTAGCTTTATAAAGTACTAAAAGTCAGTTGCTTGAATGTGCTAACCAGTATTCGTTTATATGAGTTTCAAGAATGAAATTGTTAACAGTGTCATGGTTAATTATAGATTATCTATCATTAAATTACGCTTTAGCCTACCTTTTACTTTGTTATTATTTTTTTTTACCTTGTAATACATGTAAGAGGTTCGTTTTCGAATTCCGTATGCTTGATAAGATAAAAAAAAATTTAAGAAACACTTGAATAATTTTGTTAGGTATGATAAATCAGTAGTTGCAAGTTCACATAACTTATTGTCTTACATTTTTGGTTTTACAAATAAATCAGAAATATATAAGGCCGAAGAGGCCCAACTGAAGTCAAAATTTTTGAACTTGGGCCTGATCAACGGTCACATCGACCCAAGGATCTATCAGGCTTCGTTACAAGTCGCTAACATAGATTAAGATGGTGACCAAGGCACCAAGCCCTTTTTGACTGGCTTAAAATGATAAAACTTACGAGTAAATACTTATTTTTTACATACTAGCGAGTCTGCATGTGATCTGCATGGTCTGCGATAAATAAATTTTATAGCGAGTAAATGTTTTTCGTTTATATGTTTTTCTAACAATAAATTCGTATTTAATTTTCGGTAAATTACGCATTTTAATTTTACATTTCTTTTACGATAAATGTACGGATGTCAATGACATGTATTTCAACTCTTTAACTATATATAATTGAGGTTGTTACAAGTATATAAGTGTTGACTTATATTCTGATGTGAGGCTTCGCTTATATTAGCAAGTGTGTTGGCTTACCACTTTTTAAGACTTCTTTTTTAAGCAAGTCCCAAATGCATTATTAAGTAGTAAGAAGTAAGATAAGATAAGATAAGCATATTTGTGACCAGTTTTATTGGAAAAATGTAATTAAATCTATTGGTGCACTCGAGAGGAACTCGTTAGACTTTTAATTGAAATATTTGAGCTCGGGATTAGAGGAATCGGGGAACTTTAGAAAAACTACGGATTGTTGGCCGCGCCTCACATTCACACCATTTTTGAAATGTATCAAATTTTTAAGGGTAAATTACATAAAATCGTCCTAGGTGGTATATCACCCACTTTCACACACACAAATATAAAACACACATCATCACCTCCCGTTTCATTTTCTCTCTTGGGCAACCCAGCAGTGGCCGGCCAACCTAAAGCCGCCACCACCACACACCACCTCCACAACCACACCACCACCCTTTAAACACTCCGCTCATTCCCTACCCGATCCCAGTCGCGCGCCACGAACCCTCCCTCCCTCTCGAAACTCGTACGCGCCACCTAGCACCACCACAATGCCACCATCGGTCATTTTATTGAGTCAAAACAAAGGTAGGTTCGAAAACTAACGAGTTTGATTCGTTTTGTTGGTAACTCGTGGTGAGTCACGAGTTGACTCACTATTTTGTTGGGTTTGATGAATAAAAACATGGGAAATGATTCTTGATAAGTAAAAGCGTGTTTAGTCTTGTTGGTATCCGGGTTGTGTCGTGTGTTTAATGTCGAGTGTGTCGTGACTAAGCCGAGGGCTTTGGCTCTCGGTGAGGTTGTTTGGTTGATTTATTTCTTGCATTTTGATGTTACTTTTCTTGTTATTATTGTTGTTGTTGCGGGTTTTGGATGAAAACCAATTTGGTGATAACTTGGTATAATTGGAGGTTGATTTTGGTTCGGTTGTGATGTGTTTTGAATGGGAAAAAGCCCTCGAAGGACGTTTGGTTTGTTTGACTGTCGAGAGTTGTGGATGATTCACTATAGATAACCTGCAAGTTAGAGAAAGAAAACAAATTAGAAAGAGAAAGTAAGAAAAAAAAGTAGAGATATAAACTATGGAATAAAAGAAAGATGGTGCAATGGTAAAAAAGAGGGGTTGGGTTATATTATAGTAAAGGTAGTTAATGGCTAGACGTTTTTTTCCTTTTCTTTAAATCACAGTCATGATGATAGATTAGATGGGCAATTACAAGCTTTAATGGGCTGTGTAAATATTTGAGGTTGTTACAAACATATATAATTAATGACATATATAATTGAGGTTGTTACAAGTATATAAGTGTTGACTTATATTACAATGTGAGACTTCCTTATATTAGCAAGTGTGTTGGCTTACACTTTTTAAGACTTCTTTTTTAAGCAAGTCCCAAATGCATTATTAAGTAGTAAGATAAAGTTTCAAAAGCGGTGGTTTAAGAACATGCTATGGGACCTGAAATGCTTTCAAGTTCATTTCCAATTTGCTATGTTGCTCATCTAATACATGCCAATCTTTTGTACGATCTCTGCTAGATTATGATCTTGCGTAAGATTCTAATCTCGACCATAATCACATAACTTAATAAGATATCCGTCATATCTTGCATTCTCTTAGTTAATCAGTTAAAATAATACTATCAAGTAATTTGGAAAGTGTTGCCTTCAGTAGCTTTCTGTTATATATGGGGAAACCGAAATAATATTGCATTTAAGTCAAAAGTAAGAAATTCATCGTCTATTTCTTGTATTTGAATTGCAATTCGAACCTGTTTCAAGTCGCTCAAAATAAGTTCATTGAAGTGAAATGATTGGATTTGAGTGCAGGGAATCCCTAACGATATGCTGTGTTGAAACGAGGCTTTCAATTAATTCCGATCTTGCTATGTGTATGCACGCTTTCTCTTAATTGGTGTGTCGGATTCCCTTATTGAAAAAACAAGGAGGGTTTCCATAATCACGTGAAGATTGTGATGCAGTTTTGTCTATTTTGTTCTTTGCAATAGCATATTTGTTTAACTATCAGAGATAGGCCAAAAACGGAGGCAATTTTGGAACCTGGTGTAGGTTCGAAATTAGATATAGAAATATGTTGCATGCATTGGACACATAATACGAGTACATCAGTTTGATGTATTTGTCGATTCCAACTTACAATAAATACGAGTACAGCAGCTGTTTGATGATCAATTATAGCCCCATTTTGTGTCACAGTGTCATTAACAACACAAAATCGATACATTCCATACAAAATCCTATTACTTGACATCTATTTATACCGCAAAAAGCACTTCATCATCATACCAAAAAAAAGCTTTCAAAAATGGACCAAAATCAGTCAGATGTATGTGTTGTGATGGTTCCTTTCATAGCACAAGGTCATCTCAACCAGCTCCTCCATCTTTCGCGCCTCATCTCTGTCTACAACCTCCCCGTCCACTTCATCTGTGCCACCAGCCATACTCGCCAAGCCAAGCTTCGCGTCCATGGGTGGGACCTACTCACGGCCTCTAACATTCATTTCCACGATATTCCAATACCATCATTCCCTAACCCTCCACCCGACCCAAAAATCAACATCCGCTTTCCTAACCACCTCATGTCATCATTCAAAGCCATAATGCACCTTCGAGAACCCTTTGCTAAACTAATACAAAATATCTCAATGACAACAAAACGAGTAGCTATCATTTATGATTATGTGATGAGTTCTGTTGTTCAGGACTTTGTTTTGGTCCCTAATGCAGAGGTTTATACCTTTGAAAGCTGTTCAGCTTTTACGTCTTTTTGGTACTACTGGGGGGAAACACAAACATTAAAGTTGGACGATGAAACTGAACTACTTAGGGCGAAAGTACCTTCTATGGAAGGGTGTTTTTCTAATGACTTTATTGAGTTTCTTGTGTCACAAGATTCAACTTTCAAGAGATTTAGTTCAGGATCACTATACAATACCAGTAAAGTGTTTGAAGAAAAGTACTTAGACTTGCTAAAAAAGGAAGATATCACATCGTGTACGAATAAAAATTGGGCTATAGGCCAGTTTAGCCCGGTTAAAGTACCCGATCATAAGAACACTAGCTCAGGATCAAGCAAGTTATTAAAATGGCTAGATAAACAAGAACCAAATTCGGTTATTTATGTGTCATTTGGTACCACCGTTTCATTTACTGATGATGAGGCCAAAGAGATTGCGATCGGTTTAGAAGAAAGTGGTCATAAGTTCATATGGGTAGTGAGGGAAGCTGATCGAGCAGATATTTTTGACAATGAAGATATTCGGAAAGTCGGGTTACCAAAAGAGTATGAGGAGCGGGTTGAAATGAGTGGGGTGGGGGTCGTGGTGAGGGATTGGGCACCACAGCTCGAAATATTAGGACATGTGTCAACTGGCGGGTTTATGAGTCATTGTGGATGGAATTCATGTATGGAAGGTATTAGTATGGGGGTACCAATAGCTGCATGGCCTATGCATTCCGATCAACCAAGGAATGCTACTCTGATAACCAAGGTGCTTGGGATGGGGATATATGCGAGGGATTGGGCTCGTCGAGATGAGAAGGTAACCAGGTCAATGGTTGTTGAAGCAGTTAGACGGTTGATGGCGTCAAAAAAAGGGTGTCAAGTAAGAAAGAAGGCTGAAGAACTTGGTATTGCGGTACGACGATCAACTGAAGAAGGTGGCGTTATGCGCAAGGAATTGGATGCGTTCATTGCTCAAATTACACGATAAAAAGTTTTTAAGTTATAAGAAGAGCGTAAAGATGGGCATATTGGTGCGAAATTATTGATAAATTCTAACACAGTTGGCTATCAAAGTATCAATGCTTTAAGAACATAATATATTCTAAACTAGAAGCTAATGATTAGGAGATACAAAGCCAAAACACCTACAAAGACCGTCATGAAAAACAACCCTACAAAAGATCTACTAACATTATGACACCATTAGAAAACAAATTCAAAGCAAATGCCTAAAAGATCAAAATGCTAAAGACGACCAATAAAACGAATGACACCTAAATGATCATCTCTTAAGAAAAATCTCGCAATCACAACAAAGTATAACGGCAAATCTGGGAGAAATTTTAAAGTCTTTTCTCGGACAAATATCTTTAGTTCTGTGAAGCGTAAAAAAACAAACCGAGTAGTATGACTTTTGCAATAGTCTAACTGGTGGTTAAAAAAAACTCTTCTTGATTACTGAACCGGGCTTCATTTTCAAAGTTGTTCAAATGATTTGGAGGTAACCGCTGTCTGTCACATTGAACGCCAACTTGCTACAAAAATTTTGATGACCAACTTAGTATATAAAAACTAAAAACAACGCTTTTAACTTCTTTGTCATCCACACAGGATGTTAACTTTTTAATGGTGAGGGGATTCCTTAACAGTTTGGGGACACCAATCAGGTGGTGAAAACCGATTGGCAAAATGACAATAGACTTCACGTTTAACCCGAATTGGCTCTTCCACCCATTCTCAATCAGTTAAGATCCCTTTTACCACAAGTTGGCGTCTTTTATTATTAATGATGCCATGAAAGTATTTAGAGTTTTCGTCTCCTTCAATTGCCTATTCGATTTTAGCTTTTTGAGCTAAGTCTGTAGACTCCTTGTTATCTAAGTCCAAAATTTGTTTGGTGAGATGCATCCTTATTTCCAGATCCGAATTAGCCCCCTATCCTTGATCTAAAAGTTGATCAATTTCTTAACATTCTCTCTTACATTTGCACATGCTCATCCGATCTAGTATATATCTACTCCACATCTTTAATCTATTCTTTAGAACGACATAATCTTTCTGGGAAATAATCTTGTGACCTACTTCAGATGTATAATTTGGAACCATATATATGTGTATCACTTATATGTTTGTAAGAGCCCATGTATGTTAAATTTTTTAGTTTAAGGTCTATGGCCATGGCCATGGACTCCTTTTATGCGAAACACCCTTTAATTAGTTAAGTATAGGCTTTCATGGAATAAACTATCTAAATTTCGAATCGATAACTACATAATCACGAGGTTCACCTAAAACATCACAGATTCATCCGTGGGTTGTGCCTATGCACCAATGACGTACCTGATGACCTATATTAGGACGTTGGAACAAACATTTTAGAATGGCAAAATGTTTTACTTTTTCATGATTTTGCTTTGAAACACTTTTTTTTAGATAGTTAACAAAATCATATTTTGGTTTTTTACAAATAGATGGAGTATATCGTCCAAACCGATAAAATTATTTTAATAGGGCAATTTGATGCTTCTTCATATATAGCCACATTGTGTCGTTGTCTCTTATTACATCACAAAATAAGTACAGTAAAATCAATCCAATCATTCAACATCTTGTGTAGCACAAAACACTTCAAAAACCATAAAACTTTTATCTCCTTATCTCCGCCTACAACCACATTAGAATGGACCAAAATCAATCAGAAGTATGCGTTGTGATGGTACCTTTCCTAGCACAAGGCCATCTTAACCAACTCCTACACCTCTCACGCCTTATCTCCGCCTACAACCTCCCGGTACACTTCGTGTGTGCCACTAGTCATACACGCCAAGCCAAGCTTCGTGTCTATGGGTGGGACCCACTCGCGGACTCCAACATCCATTTCCACGATTACCCAATACCCTCTTTTTCAAACCCTCCACCCAACCCAAACGCCAACATTCGCTTTCCTAACCACCTCATGCCATCATTCAAGTCCAATATGCACCTTCGCGAACCCGTTGCTAAACTAATACAAAGTCTATCAATGACTACAAAACGAGTAGTGATCATTCATGATTATTTAATGAGTTCTGTTGTTCAAGACTTTGTTTCGGTCCCTAATGCAGAGTGTTATATGTTTCAAGGCTGTTCTGCTTTTTCGGCATTTTGGTTTCATTGGGAGGAGACTCAAAAACTAGTATTGGACGATGAAATGAAACTAATGTGGGAGAAAGTTCCTTCAATGGAAGGGTGTTTTACCAACGAGTTTATTGAGTTACTCGACTCAGAAGACTCTTCGTTTAAGAATATTAGTTCGGGAACTCTTTACGACACAAGCAAAGTATTTGAAGAGAAGTACTTAGAGTTACTTAAACATGAAGATGTCACATCGGGTAATACGAAAAATTGGGCTATTGGTCCATTTAATCCTGTTCATTTAACCGATCGTAACAACATGAGTCCTGAATCGAATATATTGTTAAACTGGTTGGACAAACAAGAACCAAATTCGGTTTTATATGTGGCATTTGGTACCACAGTTTCATTAACCGATGATGAGGCTGTAAAGCTACAAATGTTTATTATTCAATGAATCATATGCGTGTACATCATGAGTATATAATACATACTTAGTGGGCCATTAACCCAAATACAAACAACACTAATTATGAATGGGCCTAATAATAAATCCGCTAACACCCCATGGTTTGAGCGGAGAGAGCGAACACTTTCAGTGGGCGAAACTCATCAAACAAAGTGAGGCAATCGCTTTGGTGAAGATATCCAGCATCACGATATCGGGATGGTACATGAAGAACACGTACATGACCGGTCGCCACCAAATCACGAACAAAATGGATATCAATCTCATATGCTTCGTGCGTTGATGCTGCGGGATTAGAAGAAAGATGACAAGACTCACATTATCACAATAAACAATCGTAGCGATCGAAAGCGGTATATAAAGCTCGCGTAATAAATTACGTAACCAACAAGTCTCAAGAACAAGATTGGCAACACCCTATACTCGCCTTCAACGACCTTTGGATCGAGAAAGTGTAATCTGGCGCTTAGAGGACCAAGAAAGAAGATTGTTGCCAAGAAAAACACAATAACCGAAGTAGACCGCCGTGTGGTCGGACAACCATTAATCTGCATCTGAATAGGCAACCAATGATGATGTCGAGGACGAATAGTTTGTAATCCATAGTCTAAAGTTCCCGAACATAACGTAAGATCCTCTTAAGAAGCGAAAAATCGGCTCCAGGGATCATGCATAAAAGACAAACTCTTTGAGCTGCATAAGAAATATCCGGTCTAGTGAAAGTAAGATCTTGTAGAGCACCGCAAGACTACGATACAAAGTAGGGTCGAAGCAGGATCACCATCATTACCAAGTTTGGTGTCATTTCAACCGAGTCCGACAAGGGTTGCAATTAACCATATTGGCCCTTCAAGAACCTCGTTAGCATACTTGATTGGGAAAGAAACATCCACAAGTATTACGTGACACGAAATGCCCAAAAATAATTAAGAGGGCCAAGATCCGTCATAGAAAACTCGCATGCGGTGAAGCAATAACTTCTTTATGTGATGTGGAGGATGATGCAGTCAAAACTATATCATCAACATATAACAATAAATAAGCAGTATCCGATCCCTGTCGATAAATGAAAAGTGAGGAGTCACACCGACTGTGGTGGAACCCAACACGAGCAGCATAAGCAGCAAACCTCTGAAACCAAGCCCTAGGAGCCTGTTTTAGCCCATATAAAGATCTCTGCAAAAGACAAACATGATTGGGATGACGAGGATCCCGAAAGCCAGGAGGCTGATGCATATAAACAGTCTCTGATAAAAAACCATGCAGAAATGCATTCTTGACATCAAGCTGGTGAATAGGCCAATGTCGAGAAATAGCAAGACTCGGGGATGTGACGTATAGTGGCGGTTTAACAACAGGGCTAAAAGTCTCGTCCACATCAATACACGTAAGTTGTGTCGCCATTGGCCATGGCCGAGCCTTATAAGCGGCTAAGAGTACCATCGCATTATGTTTGTGTCGAAGAGCCACATGGAGCGAACAACGTTCGCGTCCGATGGTCGAGCACAAGAACCCAAGTATTATTTTTAATTAATGCATTATATTCATCTATCATAGCACTATACCAATGTGGGTCTTGAAACGCATGGGTGTATGACTTTGGAAGTGGAGAAATGGTAGACACATTTAATGTAAAACGTTGGGTAGGGCGGTTAGAACCAACACGAAAGCGAGTGACCATGGGGTGAGTTGACACAGGATTGGGGTTTGGTTGTTGAGTTGGTGGAATAACACCGGCAGGGTGAAACGAGGTTGTAGTCGAAACGGGTTGGTGAGTTGGAGTAGTGTTCGGCCCAGGAGAATTGGGAGGCTGGTGTTGGGCTTGCACGTTGTTATTGGACTGAGGCGTGGGGGGTGAGTTGGGTGAATCAACTAGGACTGGTTGTTGCAGTGTTGGGCTTTGTGGAGGCGTAGGGGTGGATTGGGCAGTGGGAGTGAACCAGGGTGAAGTAGATGGCTTAGTTATTAATTGTTGGTGAATTATGTTTGGTTGTGTGTCAAGAAATGTGTAAGAGGGCGAGGAATTAGGTGTCATAGAGCCGTAAGGAAATTGTGTCTCATCAAAGGTCACATGACGGGATATTATAATTTTATTTGTGTTTAGGTCAAGGCACCTATACCGCGATGGTTTGTTGGGTAACCGAGAAAGATGGAGGCGTATACGGGGTTCTAGTTTGTTGTTGGTATCTAGGTGAGGGTAGCAAAGACATCCAAATACACGGAGATCCGTATAGTTGGGAGTAGTCTTATAAAGGCGAGTGTGAGGGATTTCATTGTTTATGGCGGTGGAAGGTAAGATATTCAAAAGATAGGTGGCCATGTGGAGGGCTTCAACCCAAAATGTGGGAGGTAGGTGTGCTTGAAATAAAAGGGTTCGGATAAGGTTGTTAATAGTACGGATCATGCGCTCAGACTTACCATTCTGTTGAGATGTTCTTGGACAAGAGAACCGAATGGTAATTCCATTAGAAGCAAATAATTGGTGTAGGGCATTGTTGTCAAATTCACCTCCATGATCACATTGCAAGGATTTGATATCACAATTAAATTGGTTCTTAACAAAGGCACGAAAATGAAGAAATTTAGACAACATGTCGACTTGTTACGAACGGATACACCCATAAATAATGTGAAAATGGTCTAAAACAAAACATAGTATTTAATGCCGAGAATACTCGAAAGTGGAGAAGTCCACCGTCGAATGAACAATATCAAAGGGAAGTAACAATAGTTTGGAAAGTGAAAATGGAAGTCGCGTGTTTGCCAGTGACAAGCATGACATAACATGGGAGACTTAGTCTTATTACAAGAAATGAAATTACTAGAAACTAAAGAGCGTAACACGTCACTTCCTGGATGTCCAAGTCGTTGGTGCCACGTGTTTTGACTAACAAGAAAGGCTTGAGGAAGACTCGGGGTGGTGACAGGATAGAGGTCCCCGGTGCTATCACATCTGAGGAGGATTTGGCGGGTCCAGTAGTCCTTCACAGAAAAACCGAACTCATCAAACTCAATAGTACATTTATTATCACGCACAAACCGACGAGTAAATCAAATTTTGACAATATTGGGGTAATGAGTACATTATTTAAGTGAAGGGTTACGTGAGGTGTGGTCAGTGCTATGGCCCGTGTTGGTGACGGGAATGGATTTCCCATCACCAACAAAGACAGATGGATAAATGCAAGAATTAAAAACAGTACTAAGAGTATCAACAGAGGAGTTAAGATGTGATGACGCACCTGTGTCCATGTTCCAATTTGCATTGGAAGGATCTTGTAGTGTCATAGTGTTGAAAGCTTGAGGAAGAAGCGTTTCCTGACCATAAACTGACTGAGCAAGAAACGCCTGCTGCTGTGGAGTCAACTGTTGGGTAGCCGCTGTAGGCTGTTGACCAGAAGAAGACCCGCTGGACTGTTGACCATGATCGGCTGACCATGAATATTAGCCTGGGGCCCAATAAAGAGTGCACTGGTTGTGAGGATGGTAACCGGGCCCGCCCAAAGCATTAGCTAATCCATATTGGGCTAGGAGTTGTTCTTTGGGCTTGTAAAATAGCTAGTAACTGATGTTGATTATCAAAGCTAGGAACTTGACCAAAAGTAGAAGTATTACCAGGGGTCCCACGAAGTTGATTAGTATTTGTCCTAGAATTCCCATTCGTATTTCCATGCATCCCATTTGTATTACCATGCATGAAACGACACTGGTTACCCCAACGACAAAAACCACGAGTAAAATTACGACACAATTCACGCTCAAAATTACGTGAGTTAGTTCGTGTGTCACGCGAAGAACGTGAGTCTTGTCCACGAGAAGTGTTTGTCTCGGTGAGTAGTACTTGTGGAGCCGAGGAAGACGTGTTGGTCGGGACAGGTTGAGGCATGGAATTGAGCCTCATCTCTTCGGTTGTAACCATGGAGCGCATAGTATCAAGAGTGGGAAAAGGATCTCGATGTGCAATAATGGTCGCAAGATTTGCAAACTTGCCACTTAACCCATTGATGGCATAGGTTACGATGTCATCATCCGACATAGATGAACCAAGATCATTCAATAACGTGACAATAGATTCAATTTTTCGAAAATAAGCATCGGCGCTAAGATCACCCATTTGAATTAGACGTAACTCACCTTTTAAAGCGATAGTCCGTGTACGTTTGTTATCGAGAAAAAGTTTCTCAACTTGGTCCCAAGCATCTTTAGCCGTGCGAGGGTTTGCTTTGATTAGCCTACCTTGAAGAGTAGGAGCGAGAGTGAGGAAGATCCATGACTTTACAATGGAATCGTGATTAACCATTCTTACATTGGTGGAGATGCGAGAGAGAGCTTGCGGTATCACCTTGGATGTGCTTTAGAACACCAAAGTTGGTACAATGAATTTTGAAGAAATAGCACCAAGACGAGTAATTTAACTCGTCCATGTTTAGTTTTACTGGAACCACGTTGTTGATGTTGTTGACTGCATATAATTTTTCAACAAGGGTGAGGGTAGGGGGTGGTGGAGGTGTTGTGTCGTTAGTCATGGTGATGGAAGGGAAGAGATGGTTTGGCGGCAGAAAGATGAAGGAGGAAGAAGCGGTATTGTTTTAGGGTTTAGGAACGAGATGGCCTGATACCATGTAAAGCTACAAATGTTTATTATTCAATGAATCATATGCGTGTACATCATGAGTATATAATACATACTTAGTGGGCCATTAACCCAAATACAAACAACACTAATTATGAATGGGCCTAATAATAAATCCGCTAACAGAGGCAAAAGAAATAGCTATCGGGTTGGAAGAAAGTGGTCATAAGTTTATATGGGTGGTTCGGGAAGCTGATCGAGGGGACATTTTTGATGATGAAGATGTTCGGAGCATCAAGCTACGGGAAGGTTACGAGGAGCGAGTGGAAACGAATGGGGTTGGGATGGTTGTGAGGGGTTGGGCTCCACAGCTTGAGGTATTAGGTCACTCGTCAACAGGTGGGTTTATGAGCCATTGTGGGTGGAATTCGTGTACGGAGGGGATTAGTATGGGAGTACCAATAGCTGCATGGCCCATGCATTCGGATCAACCAAGGAATGCTACTTTGATAACCGAGGTGCTTGGAACGGGGATATACGCGAGGGAGTGGGCTCAACGAGACGAGAAGGTTACATCAGCGATGGTTGTAGAAGTCGTTAGACGGTTGATGGGGTCGGAAGAAGGGTGTCGAGTAAGAAACAAGGCAGCCGAACTTGGTATCATGGTTCGGCAATCGGTTGAAGAAGGTGGTATTATGCGCAAGGAATTAGATGCTTTCATTGCTCAAATAACCAGGGAGTAAGTGATTGGATTTATTTCCAAACAATCCTTGCATGTATCCAAAAAAACATGAAACGTTACGTAATGTACTTCTTTTACCTCATAATATATTTTATCATATCGTTACGTAGTGTATTTTGTTTATTTTACCTCATAGCGAGTTGCATCCACTACAAAGTGAAAAAATTAAAAAGTTTGCAAAGCCATTCACCTAGTGACAAGTGTCCTCCACTCATTCCCTCTTTTTTTTTCTTAGTATTTTTGGTTGGAGGATGTTTTGGTCATTTGATATATTTTTTAATTTCACCATAAACTGCAAACGTAAATAACTTTTAAACAAAAAACTTTTACAAAAAACCGATTTCACCATAATTTTTAAAATTTAATTCTATTTTAAAAGCCGAATTATGCAAAACTTAAAACATGAAAGTTGTAGTTTTTTGGCCATGCTTTACCCAAGATTTTGAATCACTCAAATCCGATATTATATGAGTGAGTTATCGCACGTTTAAAATAACGTTTTAGTCATATTTAATACACACAAAGTGTTTGATAAAATGCTTAAAAGAGATTTTTATTATAAAAGTACATTTAAATGTACTAATTTGTGTACCACAATACATCTTTTGTTAGTTTTAGTTTTTTTTAACTGATAAACAATGTGATCATAACTGATGAACAACACTAACTGATGAACAATATGAACAGTATTGTTCATCAGTTAGTGTTGTTCATCGATGATCAACGATGAACAATGTGATTATAAGCGATGAACATTTCCATGAATTAGATTAGCGATGAACAACACACTGGCGATGAACAATATTGTTCATCGGTTAGATTATTGTTCATCGATTAATTTATTCATCGATTAATGTTGTTCATCGATGACAAACCGATGAACAATCTAAGCGATGAATAATAATAAGCGATGAACAAAACATATTTTTTTTAAATAACGATTAAAAATCACTCTTTGAATCTTACATTAATAAAATGATTAATGATGCGTTGTGGTACAAAAGTTAGAGCATTTAATGCATTTTAACACAAAAAGTCTAAACGACATCTCATCAAACAGCGTATGCAACAAATATGACTAAAATGTAAATCTTTAACGTGCGATATCTCACTCATTTCATATCAGATTTGAGTGATTCAAAAACCTATCTAAAGAGTGAACGGAAATCTATAAATTTCATGTTTTAAGTTTTTCACGATTCGGCATTTTCGAGGGTGAAAAATAAGGGCGAAAATGCTCAAAAAATAAAGAAAATAAACACCCATTTGATATGTAAAAGAAAAAAAGTTTTATAATTTCTAACAAAATTTATACCAAATTAAAGAGGATTCAATTTTATAAATTATGACGAAATCGGTTTTTTCTAAAAGTTTGTCATTTGTGAGATATATACGTTTGAAGTTTGAGGGTGTAAAAGAAAGAACAGGTCAATATACTATAATACACCTTTGATCCTATCGTAATCACGCGTAAGTTATCAAAGGTCGTTATTGTGCATTTAATTTTCTTAGTTAAAAATAAAAAATAAAAAATAAAATTATGCATTTAATTTTCACAACATTAAAGAAAAGTCACGGATTCCAGAAATTAATTATTGTTTATTATGATAAAAGTGTCCTTTAATCAACCTTTTTAGTGACACTTTTCTAAAATGTTTGGTAAAAACATAAATATTTGAGATTTTGATGACATTATTTATGAACAAAATGTGTCATAAAAAACAAAAATTGTACTCACAATTTCTTTATGTCATTTTATAAATTTTTACCTACTGGACTTTTGCCTACATTTTTTTAAGTGTCGGAGAAACACATAGTAACAATCTTTTATACTTTTGGTGACACTCTTTTATTTTAGCGACACCTTTTTAAACTTCTTATGACATATTTTATATGTCGCTAGATGACCGATTGTTTTATACCGATGCTACCATATCAACTTATTTTTGTCATATAACTTATTTTGTCATTTCACTTTGTCATAATCGTTAAGTTAAAATATAATGTATGATGGTGTAAATAATAACTAGTTATAATATCGTGCACGCACGGGGTTTTCACAAATAAATTTTGTACATTTTATGATATTGTGTAATAAATGGATATTAAGCTAAATCATCCACCGATAAAAGCACACACAAGAAAAATATAATTATTAATATTTTTTACTTTTTACCTTTTGTAGAAAGACAGATTTACCATTAATTAATTCTGCATTATGAAGGTTGAATTAACAAATTCATATAAAAGTAATATGTTGATCTCGATTAATTTAATGTATCTATTTTAGTAGTGGAAAATTATTCTTAAATAGCATAAAAATGAAACGTAGACAATTAATTTAGAATGGATAAAGTATTTTTGGAAGAAAAAAAAATAGTCGGTTAAGAATTATAAAAACACAAATAAATTGCATCTTAACCATCCAAAGGAAGTATTGGAGCTTGCTTATTTCGAGTTTCTATAATGAATCAAACAATTGTCTTTTGTGTTCTTTAGTGCTTGCACATATTTAGCTGTTAAAGGTCGATAATTAATTAATCATGTCAAGTAATAATACAATAGTTGTTACTCCGTAATAAAGTAGCAACAAAAGATCTATAGCGTGTGACTTCTGAGTAATGGCATATGAAAAATATGTCCACTTTAGTCAACCTTTTCGTATTGTTTAGATAATCGTTTCTTTTAGGCCAAACATAAAATGGTAAAAGTGGCACAGTTTTTAAGTTATATAACAATATTGCAAATAAGTTTTATATTGCGACATGGGACGCATGCGAGTAAGTATGACCATCTTGACTTCAACCTACGTGGTTAACTTAAAGGATTTATCTTAGCACTAATGAAGTGTCATCTAATTTTCGGTGTTTGGTAAGCTTATTGGAACCACATATCTGCATTCCCCAAATATGCAAAAACACTTACTTTTCTAGTCTTCATGTAATACAATTTCCAATAAGATTGCATTAGCTAGTAGCAATCCTTAGATGAACTATCCGTTTACAAAATAATGACATTGATAATCCATAATGTACTATATTGCACCTTAAGGGTTGCGCTTCTTTATACTATTGTACTTAGAATCACAATTCCGTTTTAGAATTGATTAACGTTATGGGGGAAAAGTTACATTTTTGTCATTTTTTATGTCACAAAAAATACATATATGTTTCCTGCAACTGGGAAGTTATTCACAATAACTTGCATCCTTATTTCCAACTCCTTTTCTAGTTTTAATGAACTTGGCACTTCATATGTACTATTCGATTGGGATATGAAAGTCGATTGAAGATATGAAACATGCCTCTTCGAAGATATGACAAAAATTGATTTCTTCTTGTGAGGTGAATGATTTCTTCTTTTGTGAGGATGAATTTCTCTACATCTCACAGAAATCTTGGCAAAGATGTCAAAGAAGTCAAAATATTTCTTAGCTAAAGACAAAGTCAAATCTTGCACAAAGAGTCAAAATCTTGCTGAAGTCACTAAATCTTGCAAGAACAAAGAACTATTATATTCGTTTATGGAAAGTATTGTATTCTATGTTTAGATTACTTGTCGTACAAGAATACAAATTGTAAACCGACTAGGATATCCTTGAGCCTATAAAGGACTCCTAGATTGGTATTAGAGTACTAGTCTATGAGTTTTAGAGTTCTGAATTCACAAGTTATTTAGTGTTTTAGAGAAGTTCGATAATCTTAGAGTTGTTTAGAGTATCGCATAATAAGCGATTTAGAGTTTATAATAAAAGTTATTCTTCTTAGCTTTGTTAAGTAAATTCGCATACTTGATAAAGATTGCTCGGTGTTTCTTTGTTAATAACTTAGGATTTATCCGAGGTTATTAAACCTTAACAAGCTAGTTTAAGTTAGTTTGATTAAAGTATATCGATCCAACAAGTGGTATCGAGCTTGTGTGGAAACTCGACTAGGAAGAAACCCTACTTCAACAATATTCAAGATGTCATTGAAGTTGTTCCACCACCCTCAATCACCTCACTCGAATTCCAATAATCAAGAAGGAGAATATGATCTACGGTGCATGAAGATGAGGCGATATATTGCCATTCTGAGACCATGCTCTATGGAATGTAATTGTGAATGGCAATGAAGTAGTTCGAGAACCTATTAATATTCTGGACAACCTATAGCACCAAAGCGGTCTTACCGGTGACAACCCTAAGGAATCAAGAAAAGGCACTAAACATTCTCTTATCGCCATTCCGGATGGTCATCTTCTCAAATTTCATGATGCTAAAGATGCTAAGCGACTCTGGGCTGCTCTCAAGACTAGATTTGGAGGAATGAAGCCTCTAAGAAGATGCGAAATTTCTTTGAAGCAACAGTTTGAAACTTTCACGTGGGTGAAAGAGAGTCTTGATCTTGCATATGATAGGTTTCAAAATCTCCTCAACATGTTGGAGTTATACAAGGCGAAGTGTCGGTTGAGGATGCTAATTTGAAGTTTCTAAGGAGTTTGCCATCTACATGGCATGTGATTGCTACAATGATCGAGAGGACAACAAGGTTTGGATGTCATGGACTTTGATGATCTCTATCATCAAGCGAAGGTGTATGAGCATGAGATGAGTGGTCAAACAAATTCTAAGTCTCACAGTATAGCTTTTCTATCATCGAAAAGAAGGCGGTACTTACATCAAAATCACCGCTTCTCCTCAAAATCTTGTTTCTCAAAATCTCTGCATTTACAACCCCTTCATATGCTCGTGAGCCCCACCACCTACCACTTTGCACTCGGATGAAGTTGTGTGCTCCTTCTTTGCACAACAAGCCGGTTTACATGTCACTTATGAAGAGGATCTAGCACAGTTGAAGAAGATGCACTTGAAGAAATTGATATCGGTGGCAAGTTGCTATGATCTTTGCAAGGATCAAAAGTACATGAAGAAGGCAGGCAAAAGTATTGATTTCAAACCAAAACAAGGAATAACTTTTGACAAATCCCAAATTGAATGCTTCAATTGTCAAAAGATGGTCACTTTGCAAGGAGTGCGGGTTTGCTAAGTATCAAGCAAGCAGAACATCGAGAAGCCAAAACTTGAGCTCAAAGAAATTCCAATTCTTGAAACAAAGGCTTTGGTTGCTCAAGAGAAGTTATCGAAGTTGACCGTTGGAGTGAAGAGTTTGATGATGAACCGGTGACTTACTATATGGTAGCGATGGAAGATGTAGTTGAAGACACAATGGATGCATTGAATTTGAAGCCTTGCTTTTGATGAAGAACACGAACATCTTTGCTTTGGAATCGATGATGGCTTTGGAGGATTTGATTGGAGCAAAGAAAGTGAAGATGATCTGTTCTTCTTGCAATGGTGGCTACTTCACCAACTCGGTCTCCTATCTACGAGGTATGCTCAAGCTGTTATGAGTTTTATCAAAATTACTTATGATTATGTGATTGAAAGAGATAATTGTGTTAGGGCTAGGTGCGAGGTAGCGAGGTTATCAAATTACTTTAGAGTCTATGGAAGCTAAAATTATAACACATGAAAATAATGAAATGGCTTGGGTGAAAAGTATGAACAACGGGATTACTAGTTAAAACTTAGTGAATGGAAACTAAAAAGTAAAATTCTTTGAAATTGAGAAATTAACTAAGGAGAGATGATGATTAGAAACTTAGAAAAGTTTGAAATTTTAACTGGAATGAATCATTAGAAAAGTTTGTTGCTGGAATGAATGCAGTCCCATGTTACTTATGTTGAAAAACAAAGAAGAGCATACATTAGAACTGGATTAGGTTTTGGTATGAACTTTGATAACATAGAAGAAAAACAACCTAGTGATCGGGATGTAGGTGATTTTGAGGACATAACCACTAGTGATGATGAACTCATTAACTATGTAGATACATCTAGTAATGAGGGCTCAATAAGTGAACCACCTCCGAGTATAAGAAAGACAAAGGATATAATGTTGTCCCCATCCCATTAGTCATCAACCCATAAGGCTGATGTTTCTCGATTTGGAGTAGGCAGTCTAGAGTTTAGGAAGAAGCTTGTTGCTCAATCTAGATCCGAAAAACCCAAAGAAGTTGTTGAAAATAATGTTCAAAATCAAGCGGTACCTTTAAATCAAAGTCTTGCTCAACAAGCGATACATACGCAAAACCTTTTCAAAACAGTCTTGCTAAACCTTTTGGGATAATTTTGGTCAAACAGGTTCAATCATTCACCTAGAAGGCAAAATAATTTTGGGCATAGACATAGAAGAAATCACTTTGGACATATGGGTCAAAAGCGTGTTTTGTGTGTTATAGTCCTAATCACTTAATCAAAGATTGTGATCGACACTCGAATACCTTAGCAAATTTCCAAAAACGGATCATCAACCACAAACCTAGAGAGCACAAACCGGTTTGGAATAATTCAAATAGGATTAATCACGAAACTTCACACCGGATCATAGATACCCGCATCGGAAGACCTTTTCAAAACCTTGGTATCTCACGGTACTTTCCAAAGTCTTGCTGCTCGAAACAAAGTCTTGATCACACTACTTGGAATAGGAATCCTAGGAGATCTCACTATCAACCTAGAAGGTATTACAATTCACATAGGGGATCTAGATCACGGGAACCACGTGTTAAACGAGAATGGGTTAAGAGGAATGTCTTCTTGAGGACATACAATACTTTCAACAAAAGTGAATCGATGTTTTGTGATACAAGAAAAAGCTAATAATCTTGTAAAAGAGATTTATGTTGAAAAACCGAGAAAGTTTTGAAAATCACATGCTAAAGATCAAAAGATAATTTTGGATCATCATTTGAAAGATAGTGGGAATTACATACTCAAAGAATTTGAGTTTGTAACTCCACTGAGGGAACACAAGTCGATAATGGCTTGGGTTCCTAAAATCACTAACTCTTTTCTTTGTGTGCGGGGCAACCCGGAAGAGGAGCTTAAAGATCATCTAATTGTGGATAGTGGTTGCTCGGAAGTATGACGAGAGACAAAGAGATTACATGCGATTTTAGAAATATTAGTGGAGGAAGAGTTGCATTTGGGAATGATCCCAATGGAGGAAAGATTCTTGGAAAAGGAACTATCAAAGCGGGGCTTATCAACTTTGAGAATGTTAGATATGTGAAGGAGCTTAAATTCAACTTGCTCTCGGTCTCTCAAATTTGTGATAAAAGCATCTGTGTTATTCACTAACAGAATGTCTCATCCTTTCCTCGATTTTAAACTGTTGATGATGACATGGTAGTACTTAGAGTACCAAGGACAAATGATGTGTATAGCTTAGACATGAAGAGTCTACATTCTTATGGAAGAGCCACATGTTTGGTGGCTAAAGCAACATCTGAAGAGGCACATCAATGGCATAGAAGATTGGGCCATGTTAATTTCAAGAATATCAACAAAGCGGTCAAAGGCAATCTAGTTAGAGGTTTACCTTCAAAGACTTACAAGAATGATCAATCATGCTTGGCATGCAAGAAGGGTAAACAACACAAAGCTTCTGCAAGAAGCTTGAGGAAAGAACTATTAGAGAACCATTGGGTCATTACATATGGATTTGTTTGGACTGTCTCGTGGCAAGTTTAAACAAGAAAAATCTTGTTTGGTTGTTACAGATGATTGCGATAGATTCGGTTGGGTTTTCTTTTGGGTTTTAAGGATGATACTTTTGATGCTATTCGGACTCTCATAATAGCTCTTGAAAACCAATTGAGACTCAAGGTTAGAGGTATTAGATGTGATAATGGGCCGAGTTCAAGAACAAGCTTATGGATGACTTTTGTGCAAATAAAGGCATAAAGAGGAGTTTAGTATTGCTAGAACACCACGACAAAATGGTGTTGCGAGAGAGGAAGAATAGGACTTTGATTGAAGCGGCAAGGACAATGCTAGCGATTCCCATCTACCTATTCAATTTTGGGCGGTGTCGTAGTCTTGCATGTTATGTATATGAGTCTTTGTCACCAAACCACGAGATGAAGACACCCTATGAATTGCGATGGGCAATAAACCCAACATTCGTTTTATGAAGCCTTTTGGATGCCCTCTTACTATTTTAAACACCATTGATAATCTGGGAAGTTTGATGGCAAGTCGAAGAAGGATATTTATTGGGTTATTGCACTAACGATAAAGGCTTTAGAGTCTACAAAGAGTTACTAAGAAGATTCAAGATTGTCTTCATGTTGAGTTTTAGAAGATCAAGACAATGAGAAAGGTAAAGGTCACGATTGGATGTTTGATCTTGAGGTTTAACTCCTTCAATGAATTATGTACTGTTAGAGAAGAAAATCAACACATGCACAATGGAGAAGATTTACAATATGTTGTTCATGGGTTCATATTAGACCGATGTTGTTCATGATGAAGATCCTGTAAGTCCAAAACAAAATCTTGATGTTCCCAAGCAAAGTCTTGATTCTCCAAAACAAAATCTTGTTGCACCACAATCCTCATTATCTGTGAGGATCAATCTATTCAAGAGGAACTTAATCGGATGCTTCTTCAAGATGTATTAGCACATTCTTACAGCGATGAACAAAGGAGAGCTTATGAAGAGGCAAAGAAGAAGAACAAGGCTGCAGAGTACTCTCACGATACTTTGGACAAGTACTTTCGACCAAAATCTTCTTGCACTGTTAATGATGCTTTAGATGATTTGGATGATCCTACCATGCACGGATTAGAGAAAGCGATGATGAGCTTGAAGATGAAGGTATTTTCTCGATTCTAATGAAGGTCTTGATTATACTAATTTGGATGATGCATATGGAGTTCCACGGTCTCCAATCTTACAGTTCATAAGAATCATCCAACTGATCAAATCATTGGTCCATCTACTTACGGAGTTATGACAAGACACAAAGCTAAGAGTTTCACAAAACCTCATAATGCTTTACTTAGCTTTGTCTACAAACAAAGCAGTGAATCATAAGGACCATCAAACACGCCTATTTACTTGTTTTATCTCTCAAGAGGAACCCAAGAACATTGCTCAAGCTTTGACTAAAGAAAGGCGGGTTGAAGCTATGCGGAGGAACTTCTTCAATTTAAACTTCAAGAAGTTTGGGTTTTATGTGATCTTCGGATGGGAAGAGAGTTATTGGAACGGATGGGTTTTCGAGTCAAAAGAGATGAAAGAGGTAATGTTATCAAAAACAAGGCAAGGTTAGTAGCTCAAGGCTACTGAGACAAGAAGAAGGAGTAGATTATGATGAAGTGTTTGCTCTGTTGCAAGGATTGAGGCTATTAGAATATTTCTTGCTTTTGCTTCATACATGGGTTTCGGGTTTACCAAATGGATGTCAAGAGTGCCTTTCTCTATGGCACTATTACGGAAGAGGTGTATGTGAAACAACCTCTAGGTTTTGAAGATCCTAAACACCCAAACAAAGTCTACAAGGTGGTTAAGGCTCTTTATGGCCTTCATCGAGGCACCTAGAGCTTGGTATGAGAGGCTCTCTACATTCTTATTGCAACATGGATACGGGAGGGAGCTATAGACAAGACTTTGTTTATCAAGAGAGACAAGAAGGATATCATGTTAGTTCAAGTCTATGTTGATGATATCATCTTTGGGGCTACCAAGCAGTCCATGGTTAAGGAGTTTGAGCGGTGATGCGAAGGAATTTCAAATGAGTTCAATGGGAGAGTTAACTTTCTTTTGGGACTTGAGTTAAGCGGTCAAAGGAAGGAATTTTTATCGGTCAAGACAAGTATGTTCTGAGACATACTTAAGAAGTTTAATTTTGATGATATGAAGGCATTACTACACCTATTAAATCTATCAATTCATTGGGCAAAGATGAAGATGGATGACTGTTGAAGTCAAGTTATACAGATCAATGATTGGCTCTCTTATGTATCTTCTTGCATCAAGGCACGATATCATGTTTGCGGTTTGTTTATGTGCAAGATATCAAGTCTCACCAAAGATCTCTCACATGAATGCGATAAAGAGAATCTTACATTATTTAAAACAACAACCAAAATTAGGGTTGTGGTATCCAAAAAGTCACCTTTTCACTTAGAAGCTTTTTCGGATAGTGATTATGCGGTGATAATTATGATAGAAGATCAACAAGCGGTGGATGCCAATATCTTGGAAGAAGGTTAGTCTCACGGCAATGCAAGAAGCGAGACAATTGCGACAACATCATCTCTTGAAAGTGAATATGTAGCTGCTGCAAGTTGTTGTGGACAAGTTTTGTGGATGCAGAATCAACTCTTGGACTATGGGTTCAATTTCAAAATACTCCTATCAATATTGATAATGAGAGTACCATTTGTATTGTGAAGAATCACGTGTATCATTCCAAGACCAAGCACATTTGATTAGGCATCACTTTATCGAGATTGTTATGAGCACGGGCTCATTAATGTTGTTAAGGTTCACACGAGATGACAATGTGGTGACTTACTCACCAAAGGCTTTGATGTTTCAAGATTCAATCACTTGGTGGTGAGTATTGGCATGATTAACTACTAAGCTACATTTGAGGGAGGACTATAAGGTGTTAGTATAGTCATGTGTATTGCTTGAGGGAGGATATTTGTGTATACTTAGTTTCTACGGAGGGAGGAATTTGGCTTTGGGAAATCTTGTTTTTCTTGAAAGCTAACGGTTTTTTATTTTGGGCGGTGATTTTCAAATCTGCTTGGGAAAATCTTACTATACGTTTATCTTTGGATAAGTGTTGATTAAAGAATAAAGTTTAAAGGCTAAAATATGATAGGGTCAAATCAAAGAAGAAAGCACAAAGGCGGTCAAGACAAGTAAACACCAAAGGTTCATAAACCATCTTACATCAACTTGGGAGGAATTTAGAAGAACGAAATTGAAAGAAGATATGGTTAAAGAGAATGAACACGAAAGTTCTAAAAGTCGAAGAAAAGATCATTCAAGATCTTGATGAGCAAGTTCAAGTTCAAAGTATTGCGATGATCAAGGTCTTGAACAACAAAGTCTTGGTTTTCGTGATACTTTCGGACAAGAAGTAATTACTCCAAGAGTGTTAAATTTTGAAGAGGAAGTGGACCTTCTACAATGTTGTTATACAAGAAGAGGAAGCTATTCTCAAACCTATTCATTACGCAAGTGATGATGAGTTCATTGCTACAATTCTTGGAGATTTATCACAACCAAGAGGAGGAGTTACTATTCGAGATGTACAAGAAGAAGAACAACAAAGAACTTCTCAACTGAAATTGATCCTAAGGATAAAGGGAAGGGTGTTTTGGTAGAAGTTAAGAAGAAGAAACCAACTTTGCTTACAGTTAAGAGCAATTCAAGATGCTTTGAATGAACAAGCGACTAGAAAGATTCAAGAAGAGTTAAATGCTAAAGATAGAGAAGCTCGGGAAGCTCAAGAAGCTCGAGAATAGAAGCGACTCAAAAGGTACAAGATGAATTAGATCTTTGAAGCTACTGAACCATTACTGATCACTGTTCTGTTAGATTTATGCCAAGAAGACTTAATAAAGCTAAAGGCGAAATGCTATGATGGCTTATCGAAAAGTCAAGGGTATAAAGGATTGCGAAGTTTAATTATTTTGAGATGAAAAGATTATATGATCTTGCTAGGGAGGATTATAAGAAGGATGTTGCAGGCATCAAAGATTTTTAGAAGAAGCTACTTGATGAAGGCGAAAGAAAGAAGAGCTTGAAAAGAAAAGGAAAAGCGAAGTTCTGGATGTTCGGTTCTCAAAGAAAGAAAAGTTGAATTAAGATGCGAGACTAGTGATGAATTAAGGAATTATCTCGAGTAGTAGATTTTGATTATTCAAAAGAAGATGATGACATGAAGATGAACGGATCAAAGATTAGTGCTTTTGAAGTTGTGAAATCCAAGGATGGAGATTATATGATCTTTCATAAAGAAGATGAAAGCTTCAAAGTTTTCAAAGGCTATGGGACTTACTGCACATTATAGATAGAGTAGACCTATTCTATTTATATCATGTGGTGAAAGCTTACTTTGAACATAATCCATTAGAAGGATTGGTTTAGTTTTACATGGTGATCTCATAACTGCATGGGAAGCGAAGAAGAAAACGATGATGTTTGGAAGAATCAAGAAATTTGGGAAATTGTTTGTTGGAGATTCTTTGAAGAGTGCGGGTTCATGTTTTAGAGTGGAAAATGGAACAATGATACACATGTTTGCGAGAAAGAAGATACCCTCTCACAATTGAGCTCATGAGAAGGATGCTAGAGCATGGAATGGAAGTAGAAGAGGATAATGAAGCGCTTGCATGGTTATCAACTTGTTTATCAACTGGACTACTATTCTTGAGGATGATCAATAAGCGGTATGAATTTTATTTGAATAAATACTTTTGATATATCGGTACTTTTATTCAAAATCTTGATTGATCGAACGATACTTTCATCAAAATCTTGTTTGAAGAAATAAACCGATTAAAAGAATTTTAAAAGAAACCTTTTGCTAAGTAATAAATATTTTAAAATAAAGGTTGAATAAATGGTTTTGTGATGATAACATCAATAGGTTATCAATCCACCATGGTTACAAAAGGATTGGCTAATCCATGAGCAAGCGGCTCGGTAAAGATATATCAAATCCGTTTTAGTTGACAACTTGCTAATAAGTTGGATGGTAATCAACTCACCATATCAATAATGTGAAGAGTTGGCTAGCCCACAAGAAAATGGCTTGTGGTAAAGGCGTGGAAAAACCATTATTGGTAATTAGTTCACCATTAGATAGAAGAACTAACTAGTCCGGAAGGGTACAACTTTTGGTAAAGACAAAACAAATCTGTTGATAGTGATGATTTGCTAAAAATCATATGGTTATCAATGTACCATGGTCTTACACACCAAAACATTTGGCTACTCGAGTTAATGGCTTTGGTAAAGAGACTAAAATCCATTAATTTTCAATGATTCACCTCTCACGAGGAGTTAACACACTGGAAGTGATGAGAATAGTATGCAACTTAAACTGAATTAATGTACAAAATTGTCATATGTTCTTTGTGTTCTTTGAAAAGATGGAGCTTCTTTGGATCTTCTTTGTAAAAGAATAATTCTAAGAGATACTTTGACAAGCACAGACATTACAGAGATACAATCCAAAGACTAAGAAACAATCTGTCTTTAAAGATGAAGTTGTTAAAGATATATTCACAAAAGGAACTTGAAGTCAAGCAAGTAGAATTCAAGTTAGGGAGGATTGTTGGGATATGAAAGTCTTGAAGATATGAAATCTTGAAGATATGAAAATCTTGTAAGTACGCAAAATCTTGGAAAATGTCAAAGAGTCAAAATCTTGCTAAAGACAAAGTCAAAATCTTGCACTATGAAGTCAAAATCTTGCAAGAACAAAGAACTGTTATATTCGTTTATGGAAAGTATTGTATTCTATGTTTAGATTACTTGTCGTACAAGAATACAAATTGTAAACCGACTAGGATATCCTTGAGCCTATAAAGGACTCCTAGATTGGTATTAGAGGTACGAGTCTATGAGTTTTAGAGTTTCTGAATTCACAAGTTATTTAGTGTTTAGAGAGAAGTTCGATAATCTTAGAGTTGTTTAGAGTATCGCATAATAAGCGATTTAGAGTTTATAATAAAAGTTATTCTTCTTAGCTTTGTTAAGTAAATTCCGCATACTTGATAAAGATTGCTCGGTGTTTCTTTGTTAATAACTTAGGATTTATCCGAGGTTATTAAACCTTAACAAGCTAGTTTAAGGTTATTAAACCTTAACAAGACTAGTTCAAAGTTAGTTTGATTAAAGTATATCGATCCAACATGAAACAAAAGCAACATTTAAGTTACCAAAACAATATACTAATATTACTAAGAAATTGGTTATGTTCGACATAAATTGTATTTAGCACAATATACCATGAGAGTTACTTTCTACTGTACAACATGTTGTTTAGTTGTTGTCTCATAAGTTTGAAGTATCAAATTAGAGAGGGAATATTATAAACCTTGCTTTCTCTTGGAAAGTAGATGTCCAAGATGTTTAGTTGTTGAATATATGAAACTGAATAAATCTTTTCTTAGCAAAGGAATAGACACCAGCCAACTAATGTCTAAAGCAACAACTACAAAAAAAAATCATGTAATTGTTTGGCTAAATAAAACAAAGATTGTGACATGGTCTTGTTGTTTGAACTCAAATAAAGAAAGGAATATAACATCAAAACAATTGAGCCATAGATTAACGCCTAGTAAAAACGATGCAGGGTTCATATATCCTGCATTCACATTCATATGTAAATATGATTAATACCTAACTATCATCTATTACAAAATATAAAAGATGTTGTCATTAAAAAGAGGCCAATTTGAATATAGGAGTAATCAAAATGTTAACCGATATCGTGGACACGAACCAAACCATACCGATATACGCAGATAATGTGACTTGTTTCATGTTTTGAAATTAGTAACTCATTAACTTAGTATTTGCCAAAGCAATGATTAAAGTGAATGCATCACATATTATTTTAGCTTTTGGTAAGCTCCACTGATCACTCTCAGTTAGTCTTTAAAACAAAGACACAATTTAATAAAGCTGAACAATTTATATCAAAGGATGTCTAAATTGTACAAACCTTAATCTATGTATATATTCACCGGTTTCAAATAAGGGGTCACGTGAATACTATCACGAACACAAAATATAAATAACTTTGAGAAAGGTACCTGTAAATGATCCAAAAGAAGGATTAAATGTTGGAGCCATTGATGATACTCGAATAGGACATACTCGGCATAAGGTCTCTTATAGTGATGCCCACAAGCCCGATTGCTATATACTTTTTAAACGAATTCAAAATAATATTCTTTTTTCTCAGATCCATATGAAGAAGTCTAAACAATAGCTTTGGAAACCTATAAAATTTGCATAAGAGAACATAATAAGAAGTCTAAATAATTCACACTTTCAAAGTTTGGAAACCTTGAAAATGTCATGAAGGTACATTAGTTCGACAGAAACTTACAATTCAGGGACGTTTGTAGTTGTATATCTAAAAGCAAATATATAAATAGTTTTGTCCAACACTATAAACAGCTTATGGGTTTATCAACTTGTAAAAAGCAGAAACACACTTAAATAAGCAAACCCAAACACCCTTCGAGAATGCATTTTAAAATTAGCCTATTGTGTTTAGACACAACATATAAGAGCATTGATAAAACTCATTTTAAAAAGTTAAAAACGTTCTTTTACAAAGCAGGCCACAAACTGTTTTACGAACGCAATCCAAAGAACTTTCTAGATTATCGTAAAAAAATGACGGCTTACAATGTATGAAAACAGTCGTCTCAGCCATTTTTCCTTTCAACCGGATATTTTTTCTCTCATTGATATTTGAGCCTTTGCTACTCTTTTCAGGTGATTTCCTAGCACATCAACAAAGTGACAATTTAGGTACTAATGACATTGCTTCTCCATTGGACATATGCTTTGAATATGCACTAATAAAGTTTTATGGTGTTGAAAAAATAAAATTATTAAGCACATATAAAACTTTTATATCATGACTCAATTTACGTGATCTAGCAATTAGGCTAAAAGTAATGATAATAACTATAAGGTTCAAGCTGAGCGAAGGTAACTGTTACTAAAGTTTTAAGCTTATAAATGTAATGTTGAGTTCTTGTGAGATGTCTAAGCATTCTAGAATTAGTTTCCTATTTGTCTAACCAAAACATCCTCTTTCTTATAAAACTATAACAATAATGACATTTATTGGACTATGCTTTATAATAGGCACTTTTTAACTTTAGTGATCATAACAAAATAGTAAAATACTTCTTAAAAGAGCTTACCAAGGTGTGCATATTGAACTTGTCTTGAACAACTTTTCATGCTTCTTAGCCTTGTATTTGAGACTGCAATCCTTTCAAACTTATTAGCACTTTACTTGAGCTCCTTAACCTTTGTTGCACATCTTATTTTCAATATACTTTTGCTTTTTCCAAACCTGACATAGAGTGAAACACAAATTCATAACTGAAAAATAATATTAAACAAACCTTGTAATATTAAACAAATTCATAGACATGCATCCAAACACGATCATATGGAAATGATCATATTTTAACTATTTCCGATCAATAATCAAGTTTAAATGCAATATCAAATCTCCTAAGAGGGCATATAAGCATTTAAGTTCTTTTTTCAACAATGATCAAACAAACTTACCGTGATGAATTATCAGGCATCACATATCCACTGGCATTGATATCTAGACCCATGCCAGATGTAGGATCGCTAGTTATCAATATAGCAACATTCTTGTACAGGTGCATTTCCGCCTATCAACATCCACCGTCCGATCTGCAAGAATAAATATTTTATTTACAGCTATAAGAAAGCAAAACAATTGTTCGTCACAATATTTAATCTGCTTGTATGAGTGTATCTAATTTTGCACCTAGTGAAAGAGTGATTGTCATACTTACGCCATACTCAAGGCAAGGCTTACAAACTGGAAATGCACACACATCACAAGCAACAAAAAATCTATGGTTCTCCTTTAATTCGTTTGTTTATGTTGTTGTTGTTAATAGCAAGATGTGGAAACCCCAATATGTCCCTTGCACGATCCAAATATCACAATAAAAATGAATACAATTGTAAGCCAAGTATAAAACTATAAAAACTTTTACCCAGGACCACTACCCGTAATCCAAGCTAAGTAAATTTACGTCAAGAAACAATAAACCCCTGCTAAAAAACCAAACTTCATCAAGAAAAAAAAATATTTGAGGCATAACCTCGAACACTTAAGTGCAATTCAAAACTAATCTTTTATAATTAATACCAATTCTCACACCATCACAACTAGGTTATGTTTTACTCACCGGACTGAATTATGGTTATATTCAATTTTTTCTACCTCAAAAATCCTCATAACTACATCTCAGCTAATCCAAGAAGCAAACAAAAGAGAACATCTGTTATTGAAAAACATTTCAATAAAATTAGCAAGATCTAAATAAACATACCATTGATTAATTAAAGAGATGAGATTGTGTGATTTTAATTGGAACATAACTTGGATCCATGGCTTAAAGAACACATGAATCGAAAAAAATACCCGACAATCGACTTAGGGCTTTTGGATTTGATCTTTGTATGTTTGTTTTTCTAATTTGTTGCAGGTTTTTCTTTGTTTGTGTGAAGAAGAATTTGATGGTAGCCTGTCTTTTTTATTTATTTATGAATTTGGTATAATATGCTCACAAGTATATGTGTATTCTTAGTTTTTTTTCTTCATCTAAACATAAAAACGAATTTTTGTTTCTTTTACTAAATCAAGAAATATTTAGCTTTTATTATTTTTCACATTTTATAAAAATAATAATAATTTAAAAAAATATTACCAAATAAGGTATGAATTGATTTTTTTAAAATGAAAAATTCCCACTAAAGGTTTTGTTTTATTATATAAATGATATCAAGTTAGTCACTGTAAATCGGTCACACTTGTGATAAATTGTTTATAGTAGTTTCTTTACAAGAAATATTGAACGCAAGTCTGAGAGACTCACATTTTTTTGAACGACAATTGTATTAAACTACTAGTTAGGAGCTACCAAACAAACATTAGGTATGAAGTGATAAGCGTTACACGAGTTATTAAAGCACTCTATCTAATGAAGAGAGGACATCTTAGGCTGGGCACAGTGGTGACTAGACATGACCATGTCACATCAGCTTTCTCTCTCCAACGACGATCAAGTTACCACAGTGACGATCAAGTTAATTTTTTTTTAATTAAAATTTTTTAATTAACAAATTTAAACTTAATTAATAATAAAAATATTACATAAATTATACAATACGATACGAAATATGATATGGAAAAAAACATACGAACTAAAATACACTATGATACAAAATATATAAACGTATCATAATCTGAATGCTCCCCGCATGCAGAATCATACCAAGGAGACCTATACCTAGGAAATTCCTCAATGAACGCCGCCTGTTCTGCTTCTTCCTTCCTGAGTTTCTCATCCCACTCTTGTTGAAGCCTTACTTGTTCTGCTTCAAATTCTCTTAAAGCCTCTTCGCCAAGCATACAATCATAATGCTGGCTTGCAGTTAAGCAATGCTCATCAACTGCCTCGTCTGCATAACCTAGCCCAATTTGAGTCAGTTGAGGTTGATAATGTTGTTGCTCAATAAATCCTGGTGCATCAGATGAAGTTGATGCACCTAGGCCAAGTTGATTCATCTGTGGTGATACAGAACCAACAATTTTGTTTTCTTCATAACTCCACCGAATTTTGTTGCTGATTTGTTTTAGTATCTTTGAAACACATCCCCACAACGTGTCACTAATGACGTCGTCTTTCTTGACTTCGTCGCTCAGAAACTAGTCAATCACAGCTTGTCTTTCTGCAGAAATGTATTTGCATTGTGCGTATCGTTCTCTCAAACGTTGTTTCTTTGCTTTTATGTGATTAAACTGCTTGATAACGTCGACAATAGCATGTTGTTGAGCGGCATCGTCTTTATCGCATTATTTTTCTAATATACACTTATATTTCTTCGACGGTATGGGGGAAACGACAAGCCATAATTTTGTGTTATTAAGATATTAATAGTTGAGAGAATGTGTTTGAAGATGTTGAGAGAATTATTGTTTTAATTGTGTTTGAAATTGTATGTTTAGAAGTGTGTTTGAGGTTGATATTTATAAGGTTGTAAAGTGGTAAAGTTTAAAAAAAAGTTGTTTTTTTTTTCAAAAGGTTGGATTTTTAATTTTGTGTGGGTTAAATTAATCGGTCGGATTTTCGACCAAGTATCAAAGTTTGGGGACCGACGACCGATGGGGATCGAAGCCCCACATTGGGCACGACCGACGAGGACCAAAGTCGACCGATCGAAGGTGACCGACCACTGCTACTAGCCTTAGATTTACAAGAAATACAACTCAAAGAAAAGGTTTTAGTCTCATTATCATGATTGGTCTTTTGGAAGTAAAAATTGCTTCGTTTCTTGGTCTATAAAGGAACAATAAGGGATCTTCGAGCATTGTCTACGAAGCATGGCGACCTCGTCTTGCTTGCTTCTGGCGAAACTTCTAGCACTGGATAATAGGCATGGCAGGTTGTACTACTTTTTAGGTCGACTACTACACTACATAGAAGCAATAGCGAAGCCAAGCCGTATAATGGCAAGCAACCCTTATAGCAATAACAAACGGCCTACTTATAGCCCTTCCGAATTTTCAGTAGTAAATTTTAAGCAAGATAGCCCCTCTTTATTTTTCTCTTCATGTATGTGGGCTGCCTACCTTGTCCTGGATAGATGAACAAGAACAAGCTGAAGAAGCGAAAGAGATTTGAGATTCCGTAACTAAATGATACTTTCCCTATCATTTTGGTACATTACATTAAAAATGCCATTTTTGTGTTTTATTGTCACCTTATGTTAAGGATTTTTTTATTCATTTGTGGATTTTTTTTATGATCTAATCCTATGCCATTGTCGTTTGCGTTTGATGATGTGCATTGCTTTTATTATTTATGAAAGTATTTGTGTTCAACAATCCAACTTCAACAAAAACATTTTTTACATAGAATTCTTGTACAATATTACAAGTTGATCAAGTTTGTGATGAAATAGATGTTGTAATCATTCATGTTCAATATTTTTTTTTCTTTGAATGACAATGATTTTATTAAAAATTCCATAGCAAGAAGCTATGGAATATAAAAGACACAAAATTACAATTAAAGGGAAAGAGCATTATACGGGTCACTAAACCACTCAATCTATATTCACCGGTAACAACTCGTTACCCAAAAAAAAAAAAAAAAAAAAACCAATCCATTTTATAAATAAATAAATAAATAAAACTTATTTAGCCCTAATGGATATCCAAGTGAATGTACGGAACTCAATATCATTGAAATTGAACTCTTTTTGTGGTCTTTTGAGGCAAAGATCGTGAACCTCCAAATAATCCAAAGGGTGGTTTGAACCAGAACATCAAAAAACGTTACCCATGTTCACTCCAATTCTATGCTACTTATGTATATTTGTTGTTTATACAGTCAATCGTTTGATGAGATTTTTGTAGTTACAAGCAGAAATTTAAAGAACCGGTGATGGAAGAGCAAATCAATTGCAGACTGACAAATTATGAAGCAATCATCAGACCAGCTGTTCGTGGTTAGAGCAGCGGCTAAGTGGCTACCAGTTGATTGCGTTTAAACAGAGCTCAAGAGCAGATAAGTTCAAAAAAGTACTGTTTTACATCCCGTCGTTGCGCGGGCGTCCTCTCGTTAGAAACAAAGATGTATAGGGGGAAAAAAATGAAGCATCGTTTATGTAGTTTTTTTCAGGCTCTCTCTTTTGTTCTTATTGTATTTACTAGTATTTTTGTTTTAACGTAATAGAAAACACACATGGCCAAATGTGAAGGCCGTTTTGGCACCTGATAATGATTCAGGATAGATGTGCCCATAACAAAAGAAAAACCGTATATGGCCTGCATTGCCACATCTATGATATGGTATATATGATGGAAAACGTATATACAATTATATATATGTGTGTTTTAAACACATAATATGATGTTTTCTTTTATAGTTAACAAGAGGTAATTAGTTAAAAAAGATTACAATAAATTTGCACAAGCTTGAATAAGATTACTAATTCACTTTAAAAACATGGGATTTGCTTTCTTTTTCCTATATGAATTGAACGATCCAAAAGAATGGAAGAGAGCTTGATTTCCCCTCCCAAAGCATCCTTTCCAGGAGGTTTAATGTAATCACTAAAAGATCTAATACAGCAAAGAAGTTATTCAGAATAACGCAACTAATTATAACTCAAAAACAAAAACAAAAAAACAAAAACACAACCGAAAGTGAAAATTCCAACAATTTTATTGTATTAACTGTCATAGAGCATCTTAACATTTTGTCTGAGTTGCAAGCAAGCCGTTACCGTAGTTAGAATTGAAGATGTTAGCAGCAGAATTTGGCGAGTAACTGGTTACTTAGAATCGATTATAAAAGGTGAGATTGTTATTAGCTTAATGTAATATATATGTTTCTATTCCCTAATTCTAGTGTAATCCATACGTGCGTAACCTAATTCACTTAATACAAGCTTCTGATCATGATATCCCATTCTTTTACATTGAACTTCCGATTTTTAGCTTTGATCTTCTTTCAATCGTTGTTTAGTCAAGAAGATCGCTACAATCGTCTTACCGGATGGATTTTAAATTACATTCATCTTAAACAGATAAAGTACTAAGTCGAAATAAAGTTCGACAAATGAGTTAACATAGCTAGTAACAAAGAAGGTTAAAATATTGCGACTTCGTAAATTCATTCATTGGAAAAGTTAGATCATCATTTTTATCACTTAAACATTTATAAACATATTTAATTTCAACATAATAATATTATTCATTTAATGTATCATGATATTATCCAAACCAAAATGATATTAGTACGGCAGTTTGATGCTCCTTAGCTTATACTTTGTGATTGTCTCGTGGACAACACAAAATCGATTAATCCCACACAAAATACAATCACTCATCATCTATAAATTTATAGCCCAAGATACATCAAAATCATCATACCAGAAAATAAGTAACACAAGCACATTAGAATGGACCAAAATCAGTCACAAGTATGTGTTGTGATGGTACCTTTCATAGCTCAAGGCCATCTCAACCAGCTCCTACACCTCTCTCGCCTTATCTCCGCCTACAACCTTCCCGTGCACTTCGTGTGTGCCACTAGTCACACCCGCCAAGCCAAGCTTCGCGTCCATGGGTGGGACCCACTCATGGTCTCCAACATCCACTTCCATGATTATCAAATACCATCTTTCCCTAACCCTCCACCTGACCCGAACGCCACCATTCGCTTCCCTAACCACTTCATGCCCTCATTTAAAGCCATAATGCATCTACGCGACCCCTTCACAAAACTGATACAAAAACTCTCCATAACAGCAAAACGAGTTGTGATCATTCATGATTATTTAATGAGCTCGATTGTTCAAGACTTTGTTTCGGTCCCTAATGCTGAGGCTTATATGTTTCAAGGTTGTTCAGCTTTTACGGCTTTTTGGTTTCATTGGGAGGAAACCCGAACATTAAAACTAGATGAAGAGACCGAATTATTGTATGCGAATATTCCTTCTCAGGAAGGGTGTTTTACTAATGAGTTTTTTGAGTTAATCATGTCTGAAGACTCTTCGTTTAAGAAGATTAGTTCGGGAACTCTTTATGATACGAGCAAAGTGTTTGAAGAGAAGTACTTAGAGTTACTTAAACATGAAGATGTCACGTCGGGTACGACTAACAATTGGGCTATTGGCCCATTTAACCCTGTTGTCATATCCGACCGTACGAACACGAGCTCTGAAGCAAATAAGTTGCTAAGCTGGTTAGATAAACAAGAACCGGATTCAGTTATTTACGTGTCATTTGGTACCACAGTTTCATTACCAGATGATGAGGTAAAGGAGATTGCTATCGGATTGGAAGAAAGCGGTCATAAGTTTATATGGGTAGTGAGGGAAGCTGATCGAGCTGATATTTTTGACAGTGACGATGTACGAAAAGTCGAGTTACCGGAAGGGTACGAGGAGCGGGTGGAGAGGCTTGGCTTTGGGGTGGTGGTGAGGGGTTGGGCCCCACAACTCGAGATATTAGGTCACTCGTCAACTGGTGGTTTTATGAGTCATTGTGGGTGGAATTCGTGTACGGAAGGGATTAGTATGGGAGTACCAATAGCTGCATGGCCTATGCATTCAGATCAACCGAGGAATGCTATGTTGGTAACCGAGGTACTTGGAACGGGGATATACGCGAGGGAGTGGGCCGATAGAGGTGAAAAGGTGACATCATCAAAGGTTGCTGAAGTGGTTAGGCGGTTGATGGGGTCAGAAGAAGGATGTCGGGTAAGAAAGAAGGCAGTCGAACTTGGTGTTGCGGTTCGGCAATCGGTTGAAAAAGGTGGAGTTATGCGAAAGGAATTGGATGCGTTCGTTGCTCAAATCACCAGATAGAAAGAGCTTTGGATTTCTTATCTACACGTTTAAAGATCAAGTGAAATGCCATGAAACAATTGATGCCATTTTACATTTAGTTACTATCAATGCTATAAACTAATCGTAACTTTCATGTATTTCAAATAACACAAATTAAACGTTTCGTACGTGATGCAATTTTTATCTCCAAATTTAAAGGATTATTGATGTTTATGATAAATAATCTGGATTGTATATCTAGCTCAAATAATTATTATCAATACTAGCGTAACTCCTTGGCTATTAGAATACAAACTAACTTGACAAGTGAAGATGCCAGTACATGTTCTCCAATTACTACTACACAAAGCTTAAATAGACCACTTTAAATAGAGTGGTTTTTTTAAAACTTGATTTAGAGGTAACGAAACGGACAGGCTGGGTGTGACAACGGGCTCATGTTATATGAATCGGTTTAGAAAATACCTAAAATAACAAAAAAAAAAAAAATTCAAACGTAACACATCATTTATATTTAAGTAACTAAATATACTATATTTATAAGTTTTTATTAAAAATAATTTAATGTTCGAGAAAAACATGTACCCATTATACCCATTTAACTTTTAAATGAGCAATATATGCCTATTTCAAAAAAAAGAAGAAGACTAAGGTGTCGTTAGTTTTTTCAGAGCTTTTACCTCTTCATCCGCAAACCACGTACGCAAAAGAAGAGTACATTTAAATTTCTTCATCCGCAACAAGAAGGCAGTTTGTTTTTTGTCTTATCAATCTTCTTTCATTTTTCTTCTTTTCTTCTTTTTCTTTTTCTTTTCACTAGTATTTTTGTGCTATTAAAGTAACTTTTTTTCCTTTTCTTTTCACTAGTTTTTACATTTAAATCGCTTTTTACATTTTCCTCCATTTTCACGTTTTCGTCCATTTTTTAATGTTTTGTCATTTTTACATTTTAGTCCATTTCTTACGTTTTCGTCCGGTTTTACGTTTTAAATCGCTTTTACGCACATCTTTTTACGTTTCGTTTGTTTTACGCCAGTATGTTTTACGTTTTAATTTGTTTTTACGTTTCCATCCTTTTCTTACGTTTCTTCCTTTTTTTACGTTTTCGTCCGTTTTAATCTTCTTACGTTTTCGTCTTTTTTTTTATGTTTTCGTCTTTTCTTTCGTTTCATTCGTTTTCTTACATTATCTTACGTTTTGTTAGGTAAGATAAAATAACGATACAAAAACTTATAAAATCATATGAAAATGGAGGAAAAGTAAAATAAACACATGAAAATATAAAAAGCGGTTAAAACGTAAAACGAACGAAAGCGTAAAACGGATGAAAACGTAAAAGACGAAAACGTAAAAAGACGAAAAGTAAAAAATTTGGCGAAACCAGTAAAGAAATGGACGAAACGTATGAAAACCGATTTAAAACGTAAAAAAAATTACCGAAAAAGTAATGGGACGAAAATGGACCAAAAAAACCGACGAAAACATAAATAACGGACGAAAACGTAAAAATATGATCGAAAACGTAAAAAAATCGATGAAAACGTAAAAAAAAGGGTGAAAACGGACGAAAACGGTCAAAACGTAAAAGCGGACGAAATGTAAAAACGGACGAAAAAGTAAAAAGCAGACAAAAGCGTAAAAAGCAGGCGAAAACATAAGAAAGCGGACGAAAAGTAAAAAACAAACAGCGTAAAAAGGCTAAAACGTAAAAAGAGGCGAAAAAAGCGGATAAAACGTAAAAGCGGACGAAAATATAAGAAAACGGACGAAAACATAAAAATGGACGAAAACGTAAAAAAGGCAAAACGTAAAAAGGGAAACGTAAAAAGCGGACGAAAACGTAAAAAGGCGGACGAAATGTAAAAAGATGTAAGATATTGAGAAAGAGATGTAGGGGTTGTGAGAAGAGGTAAGAAGTGAAAAGAAGAGATAAATTATGTCTGCATGGTAGAAGAGGAAATAAGAGATTTTAGCCTCTTATGTCTGAAAAAAAACAAACGGTCTTCAAGGAATACGTCTGCGCGCCTGCAGACAAAAGAGGTAAAGAAGAGCTTATTTGAAAAAAAAAACAAGGCCATGTGCCCAAATCCTTTTAAAAGTTGCCCATTTAGCCAATTTTTTGGATTTTGGGGCACAAGTTAACACCTTTGACCTGATCTAACTAACATGAAAGAGGGGAAAAGTTAACAAAGAGATTAGTTATTAAGATAACAAGTGTTCTAACTAAGTTTTAATATAATTAGATCGGTCCTTGTATATCAACTAATCTATATACACGCCACATTCTCCAACACAACCCAGCTGTAATCATGACTTCTTTTAAATAGATCGGTTTTCTCATAAATAACCGATTAACGGTTCCCTATCAGCAGATAATATATGCAAAGTTCTCTCATATTTTCATCAAAACAACTAAAAAAACACAATAATGCTAAAAAAAAAGGCGATATATGCTTCAAAAAATTATCAATTTCAAATATCTATATTGTCTCAGTTTAAAAGGCACTTAATGATATAACTATGTTTACTATTTATCTCTTATATTTTATAACACGAAATTCATCTATGATTAAATTTGTGTTTATTCGAAGCTTTGTTTGTTGATTTCGATGGTTTGTTTATATATAGGCTTCTTTGAAGAATTTCTATGAGTCACGTTGATACCTAGCTAATATTAACTCGTTGAAGTAAGATACTTAACAAAACTTCTAGGGTGTGTTTGGTAAAAGTAATTGTTAGCAGTAGCAGTGAGTTGTGATCTGTCACACCCTCAAATTACCTGTTTTGCAGCGGAATGGAATTCCTGGGGATTGACTGTCATAGCATCACAATCACAGTTATATTGAACGACCTAAAGTGTCGTTTGGAAAATACATCGTTTGATTTAATAAAATAATCAGAGTTTACAAAGTATAGGTCCCAAATGAAAATCAACTTGTGCGGAAATAAGTTTGTTACAATTCAAACGATGTTTTAAAGTGCATAAATCCCATGAGAGACGCGTCGTCACCACGACTCTATGATATGTCCACATGCATGCCATGAAGTGAATGCCTTAGATACCTGAGATAAAACATGCTAAAAAGTGTCAACACAAAGGTTGAGTGAGTTCATAGAGTTTGATTTGAAATGTATAGCCTTTCAAAATCGTTTATGCAGCAAAGGCATTGTAAATCCACTAAGTTCCAAATTCCGCCCATACAAAACTTGCAACTTGTTTGTTTACAACCCATTGCCAAAATATGTATAGTTTATGTTCAAGCGCATGATGACAAATGAATTCACATTATAGTATATAACTTAATGTTTCAATATTCAATTGATATAACACATATGAGTGTTGTTTCAAATGATTCCAAGACCATTAGTTTATGATTATACCAAGACCATCAGTTCAATGATTATACCAAGACCATCAGTTCAATGATTTATGATATAGAAACTCTAAATATGGCAATATTGTTACTTTGTATGACTAAACATTCAGTTCAGATAAACATATAGTTTGCAAATAGTTATGAATTTCATAAAAGTTGTTGAGCATGTATCTCCCCAAAAAGTAGTATAAAACAATTGAAAATGGGGCTATGGAACTCACCTGATGCAATTATAATGATGACAAAAGTGGATACACTGAAATGAGGCGCAACCTCTAACCGTGACCTATTATGAATGATATGTTCTACAATAAGTTATGATGTAATGTTATGCATGCAATTCGTATGATATCTATACCACTTGTACATTTGAAAATAATGTTTAACGTCGAAATGTATGTTTATGACATCTCGTCATATTATAAAATACTTTACAAGTATTTACGTTGAGATGATATCCTACGATAGTCATTTAATGATTTATTATGAATTTATAACTTTTCGTCGTAAAATAATATCATTTGACAATTTCATGAAAGTGAATAAACGGCCTCGAAAAGCTAGTCGTAAAATGGTGCACGTCGAGTGTTAGGAAACAAACTCAACGGTTTTGGGAAGCTTGTATCATTATCTCAAAGTTTTAGCATTTAAGTTTTCATCCTAGAGGTCTCGATCATGGAGAAAAATATAGGTAAAGTATGGTACTTGTGTCCAAAATATCGTTTTAGGGTGGTTTCCGGCAAAGTTTAAGTGACCGTATTTTACTCGTTACAACTCCGCTTGACGAACGGTCGGACATTTTAGAAAATATGCTAGGCGTACTTACTTTTACTAGAAGACATCATGTTATAAAAAGTACTACATCCATGTTAAAAACGACCCTCAACATGGTCCTTCGTGGCCGATATGTTTGTCTATTAGAAAATATATTAGTTATACTTATATAAAATAGTTACGGCAACTTGTTTAAAATGTGAATAACTTAGTCGTTATAAGTCCGTTTTCTACGTTCTTTATATCCACAGTTTCGTATTACATATACTCCCTCCGTCCCTAAATAAGTGTCCGGTTTGAATTTTCAAAGTAAAACTAGTTCAACTTTGACCGTAAATATTTTTTTTGTGTTATATAATATTTGATGAAAAACTATATCAATGAAAAACACACTTAAAACCCAATCAATTCATATATTTTGCATCAAGTATTATATAACACTCGCAAAAATATATATGGTCAAAGTTGATCCAGTTTGACTTTGAAAAGTCAAACTGGACACTTATTTAGGGACGGAGGGAGTACTAATATATTTTTGATAAGTCGACACATTTAATAACGCTTAAGACCCATTTCTGACTCGTAAAAAGTTGAGAATACATCTTGAATTTTTCGAAACAAATAGTTTTCGTCGTCAAACTTGAAAATTCATATCTTCTTCGTTATAACTCCGTTTAACCCGTTCAATGACGCCACGTTTGCTTTTAAAGTATATTTTCCAAATATCTAGCCCAAAATTTTTTACCTACTGTCGAGAATTCCAGAATTCGAAAATAAGATCAGACCTCTAAATAAAGTTGTCGAAATGAGTTTTTCTCGCGCAAAACCTATTCCAACCAATTCAAACCAACTCCGAATCTATTCTAATCCTACCATACACCTTCTTAGGGTGTCATGGGTTCCTAGACATCACCAAAAGTGTTATGTTTCAAGGAGTAATTATAGGATAATAAATATATACTTATAACTCTTAAAAACAATAAAAAGTGGTATAAACATCAATATGACTTGCATGTTTTTCTTAAATATGATGAAATGAACATAAAATAAATATGAAACATGAATATGAACATGAGATGCTTACTAGTAACTTGATGAGGTGAAGTGAACAAAGGTTAATCCTAAACACCATAGGTTTTTATTTCAAAACCTTATCTAAGAGTGTGTCTAGATTGTAATAAACTTGACTAGAAAATTTTTGGTGATCTCCTTCTTGAATACCATGGTGGCCGGTTCAATGGGGAGAAGAGAGGAAGAGAGAAACTTGATTTTTAACCTTTGTATTTTAGTTGTATGTGTTAAATGAAAGTATAATAATGAATATAAGTATTATGCAAGTAGATATTTAGTGAATTAGAGGTGTGAGTCATCCAATATGTCGACCAACATGAAAAGAAAAAAGCTAGATGCATTTATTAATAATCAATTGTTTTAATGTTGAATAAATGTGTAGTTAATTAGGAATTATTAGTGATGAGTGTGTAAATACTCATCATTTTGTTAAATCGAAGCTAAAACGTTTAAAATGCTCGAAATGCATCAAAATACTAAAATATTCCAAAATTGCATTTTATATGTTTCGGATGCAAAATGTTTAAAATCGGATGAAAAATGAGCTAAGTTTGCATAATTGGCGCTTTAGTCCCCAAGTTTCAAAAGTTGTCAAAACAGTCCCTGGTAAAACAAAATAAAGAAAAATGTTATTCAAGGTCCCCGAAATATTCTAAGTTGTCAAAATGGTCCTTGAATAAATCTTTTGTTAAATGGCGAAAAGGTCCTCAACTTTCAAAATGTCAAGTTTGGTCCTTGGAAATTTGAAAATGTCAAAATAGTCCTTGCACTATTGAAACTTGTCAAAAGTGACCCTTGTGTGAACTTTGGAAAATGGCAGAAATGGCCCTTCAATTTTTCAGAAATTACAAAACAAGTCCTTATCAAATAATAACCAAGCCTTGTCAAATTCAATTGTGACCCCTGCCTTTAAACCTTTGACCCCCCTTTTTGACCCCTTCCAATATGCCCAGTCAAATAAAGTCAAACCATATCCAAACCCCGCCACTGGCTTATCCTCTTCAACCTCCACTTGCCCTGCAACAAGCCCTCTCCCATCAAGCCCTCTCCCATCCACCTCTCACCTTATCCCTGCAACACATATCACCCCTCATCATCACCTCTACTCATCCCCCTAGTTGCTAGCTCAGAGCCCAAGGTCAAAACCACCTTTTCCCGCCAAAATGATCAAACGGCCAAAATGCATTCTAGACATCCAATGGTTGAGGAAAGAGCTGGGATTCACTCAGAGGAGAGAGAGAAGACAAATGGGTGTATAAAAGAGAGAAGAAGAAGGAAGAGAAAGCAGTAGTTAGTTTTTTTAAATTGATGTATGTCGTTTTTTTCTTAAAGTATCTTAATTAGCTTTCAAATTTGTAATTTCAAGCTTTCTTGTATTGAATTTAAGTATTTTGATCATTATAATCTGTTTTTGAGCCTCAATTCAAGTTTCATTTAAAGTTTCAAGTTTCATGGTTTACTGTTTCAAAATTCCATTTCAAACTGTTACATCCAAGCTTCCAATAGCTTATTTATAAGTTCAAACAAGCTTACTTAAGCTTATCACGACTTTTGATAAGCTTGGAATTCGATTCAAGCATTTCTCAATAAGGTCAACAAAAGTCAATCAGGCAAACAAATTTGGGTCAAGCGAGGCATGGAAATGGTTTATGGTTGATGCCGAGGTTGATTTGGGTTGGAATAGTTTCATATAGTGTAGTATTGGTTCTGGTTTTAGCCTGCAAAACAAGCTGAACACTTGTGAGCTTTTTATCTAATTTCCATTTTTAATGCAGTTTTCAATTTGTTGCATAATCTGTATCTGTAGTTATAAGTAGTTTAAATATGTTATTTAAGTTGTATTTAGGACACTTAGACTCAGTTTGATTGTCTGCATAGCTAGTTAAGTAGTTGGTGTCATTTAAAGTTAAAATCAGTGTATTTAAGGTGTGTTTGGATCTGTTGGTCTAGCTGCATTAAAGGATTGTTCAGGTGTTAGGACCTGTTGGTTTAAGCTTGTTTAGCTCTAATATACTCTTATCTATCATAAAATTGTGCCTGCAACCACTAAAAGTCAAATCTCATCTCAACTGTCTTATTTGCTAATCTGTTGGATTTGTAAAAAAAGCAAACACTTGTTTTATGTTCAAAACTCTTAGAAATAGATTGCAGTAGCTTCATTTCATCACTTAACAACATAATCAGTCCACAAAGTTGAATCAAATCTCAAAAAAGTCAAAATTTCCAAAGTTTTCAAAAGTCAAAGTTGAAATATCGGTTTGAGCCTAACTAAGGTGAATTTTCATGAGTTCATCTCTGGGCCAAATCTAATGAAATTGTGGGTTTTAAAACTTCAGTTGGTCTACTTGCTTATTATCATTTTTGTAGAATTTTATCAATTTTTTACAAGCTTAAAAAAGGCTTGTCAAAATGGGCTTAAGTGCCCTGTACACACTTAGTATTAACTGAGTGTGCACAGGTTTTGTGCAGCCCTTGCACCAAGCTCATAAGAGCTTCCCTTGGTCTCATCTTTGGTTTAGAGGTAGCTAGCCAGGTCTATTTGAGATTCCAACCATTGGTTTTCTGTTACAGCTTATTAATAAGCATTTGCTTAAGCTCAAAGTAGACCTCAAAAACTGATTTTGGCACTTAAAAGCCAAATCACCAAATCTGTTGAGCTTGCAATCCATAGGTTTAGGATAGTTAAAATAAGTTGCAATTGGGAACTTTTAGCATTTTAAAGCTTCTGATTCAGTTTGGTGCTTGTTTGTAGCCATTAGCTTATTTATAAGTGCTTATTTATAAGCACTTCTATTGCAGATTCAATTTCTCACACACAAGCCTATGTTTTTCTATTTTTCCTAGATTCACAATATTATTTTAGACTTTTCCTGAATTTTTCATATTTTTCCATAACAGTTTGCTATTTTTCTTAATTAAAAACAGTTTTTAGTCATTTTAATTAGCTTTTATTGCAATTAAATCAGAAAAAGTTCAAAAAAATAATTTTTCATTTTTCCTAGATTAAGATAAATATAAAAAGCAAAAAAATTAATTTTCCAGATTTTTCATAGTTAAATTTGTAATTTTTAGTAATTTAATTAGTTTTAAATAGTTTAAAATTCATAAAAAATAGAAAAATAATCAGAAAAATATAAAAATAGTTTTGAAAATTCTTTTTAGTTATTTTAGATTTTTCCAAGTCATAATTTCATTTTTCTAGCTTAATTTCATATTTTCTTGTATTTTAGGCTATTATTTAATAAGTAAAAATAGTTTTAATTAATAATAATTAATTAAATAGTTATAAAAATAATTTTCTTTTTCTAAAAATTTTCTTTTATCATTAGGATTGTAAAAATATCATTTTCATATTTTTAGGATTAATATTGTTCCAGTTTCACATTTTCTTGTATACGTCACGTAGTTTTTAAGTTAAATTTGTAATAGAAAAATCAAAAACATCAGTTTAAAAATAGTGTTAGCGTTTATTTAATATTTTTATCTTTTTAAATTTCCTTTAATTTGAATTTAAGCCCCTGTAATTTATAAACTCTTTCTTAGGGTATAATCAATCAGACCCTTTTCTCATTCAAATTCTCTCGATCACTACACGTTTGATTATTCTCGCACGGCTTGTTGGGACTTAACGACTGGGAAACCCTATACTCTCCGATCTTCATTGCATTACGTGTTTGAACTGTTTTAAGTTTGTTACGGTCGACCATTCACAAGTGGTGGCTTGTGTGATAAAACTTGACCGTTTGGAGCGAATCAAATTTTAGGCGCCATTCGGGAGTCAGTGTGCTAATTGTCTTACGCTTAGCAGATTAGTGATTTGAATATTCACTCCTTGTTCATACCATCTATCTATATCTATATATATTTTATAAAAATCCAAAACCCAAAACAACAAAAGCGTATAAAACACAAAAATATTTTCCTTTTGTTTCTATATATGTATCAAAGATAAAAATACAAAAGATTTGTCGTTTTCTTTAAATAATAACAACATAAAAGATTACCACGAAACCAAGGTAGTGTACTACCTAACTGGGGTACGACCATAATAAATTCCGAACCAAAGATTAAAACTTGCCTTTGTGTCCCTTGAGTGGTGTACCTTTTTCAAAAAGCCATTCATCTTGTGATTATTGGTTTAAGTTCACCGTTGTTTTGCCTCGATCTTGTTTTAATTGGATTTGTTGTTATATCTACTTGTCGAACCGGAAAACCCAAAAGATTCTTCTTGCCCCATTTTCACCAATTTCATAATTGTCACGAGAGTTAACTCTAGTGCATGCGCACTCGTTCTTCTAGATCATTGAGTCCTTTTCGTGATCTAGCGAAATTCCTAGACGACGCTCGTGAGCGTCTTGCCCAAATAGTCGAACCCGAGATTCGTACTATTTCAAACAACAATATGGCGACGAACGAACTATGGCGGAAATGCTCCGTGCACCCACCGAGGGTTATGGAGATGCCATCATTTTACGGTAATCAATTTCGATCACTTTGAATTGAAGACACATTTGATCCAACTTGTGTCTACAAATCAATTCCACGGGTTTGACCGAGAAGACCCGTATGCACACATCCGTTGGTTTAACAAGTTGACTTCAACTATCAATTTCAAGGATGTGCCACAAAAGTCATCAAGTTGATGCTATTTCCATTCTCACTGAGGGACGGCCGGATTGGTGGAAAAAGAACCCCTCGATCCATCGAAACTTGGAAGGAACTTGTTCAAAGTTTGTCAATCATTTCTTTCCTCCATCAAAGACGACTAATCTTAAAATGAAATTTCGGATTTCGTCAAAATTTCGATGAAAACTTTGAGAGGCATGGGAGAGATTCAAAGATCTCCTCGAAATGCCCCATCATGAATTCACGAGCTTCAACAAGTTAATATCTTTTATAATGGGTTGAGCAGTAACGATCAAGATTCTTTGAACGCAGCCGCGGTGGCAATATCTTGAATCGTAAGCCTAAAGATGTGATTGAGATTTGCGAACAAAAATCAAAAGTTCCTATTTCTGCAACAAAGTCAATACTCCAAACACTCGCTTCTTCATCCAATAACTCTTACGAATTATTTGCTCCGATAGCCGCTCTAACGGATGTCATCCGTTGTATGATGAAAGATGTAAAGGAAATCAAAAGCGAAATTCATAAGCCGAACCAATCAAAGCCGTAAACAAGGTGTGTGAAACTTGTAGTGGTCCCATCGTATTATGATTGTCAAGCAACCGATGCTTCCTTTTACCAAGCTCCGTAGCTTCGTAAACCACAATCAATACCGACCACAAGTCGATCCTCACTACTGTGCACCTAGCGGTATGACACCACCGGTTTTCCTCTGTGCAAAACCATGGCAATCAAAATCGCTTTGTTCCAAATCAAGGACAAAACTTCAATAACTCTCAAAATTTCAATCAAACCGGAACAATTTCAACCAACCATATCAAGCTCCAATCGACAAAGTTATCAACAACCTTCTCATGCTCCCCACCAAATGACTTCATGAAAATTCTTGAGTCAAGCATACGTTCAATGCAAACTCGGATCAATAACATGAGGTTGAGCTAAAAAGGAAATTGATACCACAATGTCTCGGCAGACAAATGAGTTGAAGAATATGATGAGCGGTTTCATGAACATGAATATGAACCAAGCTTCATCATCTTCCGGAGGACTACAAAGCAATACAATTACTAATCCCAATGCCGAGTTGAAAGCCGTCACCACTCGTAGTGGTAAGGCGCACAATGGACCTTCGACTCAATGCCTCCTCCACCGGGAGCAATGAGTCAAGTTACCAAGGATACAACGGACAAGGTGCAATTCTCAAGCCCACGGCATCCGACACGTCCCACCTTGGTAGTCAAGCTTTAAGTCCGGAACCGAAGTTCGAAGACAAATTCGAGCCGAAATGACTTCCATCCGGCTCAAAAGTCTAGTCGACTTCCTTACCCATCAAGAATGAATGATGAGAAGCTCAAAGACAAAAACAAAGAGCAAATGGAAAAATTTTCCAAATCTTCAAAGAGCTACACTTTGATATAAGCCGTTGATGCTCTCGTTCTAAGGCCTAAATTTGCATCCACGCTTAAAGGCTTACTAAACAACAAAGATAAGCTATCCGAGATGGCTAAAACCCTCTAAATGAGCAATGCTCGGCGGTCCTTCTCAAGAAGCTTCCCAAAAGCTTGAAGACCCCGCGATTTTTAATCCGTGTGATTTCTTGGGGATGGTTCAATGCTCCGCCTTGGCGATCTTGGCGCTAGCATTAACCTCATGCCACTCAAGTATGGAAGAAACTGTCTCTTCCTAAACTTTCATCCACCTATATGACACTCGAGCTAGCGGACCGTTCCATAACGCGTCCACTGGGATAGCCGAGGATGTCGTGATGAAAGTGGGAAAGTTTCACTTTCCCACCGACTTTGATGCGATCCTAGAGTTCCCTCATCTTGGGAGAGCTTTCTTGAGAAGCAGTCGTGCTCGATTGATGTGTTTTTGAAGAGTTGACCATACGGGTTGACAACGAAGAACTCACGTTGAATATCAACCAAAACTCCACGCCTCTATCCAAGCAGTGTTGCCACAATTGATCAAAAATCGAAGATTCAATGCAACACTCTCAAATTTCACGGTTAAGAGGAGTATCCAAAAGCGTCTTTGAGTTAAAAGCTTTGAAAATCAACCACGGTTCAAACCAATGGTTTGAAAGTTGTACCAGAAAGTCAAGAGTGTACTTGATGATGATGATCTTGAATCGGAGACTTTATCGGAAGTGGTGGAAATTGCTAGCTCTAAGAGCACACCACTTGTCCCACCTCCGAATCGGTTTATCGCATCGAGTTGGTTAACTCGTGGATGAAACCAAACTCTCTTCGTTCCATCCGAATTGGATGATGATGTTTGTGATCCAATGGGAGACATTCTTCCCATTGAAGAATTGCTCAAAATGATCCATCATCTCCTAGTCTTATTATTCCCGACTCTTCCATCCCTTCCCTCACTCTCGATGAGGAAGATGACAACTTTGGAATGAAGTCGATGCCTTTCTTAGTGATGAATCAATTCCAATAGGAATTGATAATACTTACTTTGATTCGGAGGGGACATCCTTTTCTAGAAAATCATTGATTGAAGAACCGTTTCCCACTCTCCCTCCCGGACATCTTATTGACAATCACCATATAAGCTTCAAGTTTAAGCTTAAAAATGTCAAAAATGGTGATTTGCTTCTTTCTGATGAGGAATGGACTTGCATTCTCATGCACATCTTTATTCCATTCTTCACAGATGGTGTGGTTGCTCTTTTCCTTTTCTCTTTCGAGAACGAGGACACCATCTTTGACCCCGGTATCATCCCTTATAGTTTCTACTATTAACAATACCGCGGTTGTATCTCGTCGGTGTGGAACTTTCTGATGTTCATATGTTTATTAACATTGTGAACGAAAGTCCGATCGAGATTGGTTTTCCACATTACTTTCCCCATGAACAAATGAATACGGGGTCGAGTCAAGCTAGCGACTCGGTAATCAAAAACATGAGCTAAACATGGGTTTTCACCGTGTGTTCCACCTAGTGTGGGGAGTTTCCCGTTGTTGTATAGAAGTTTCATAAAAAAAAAAAAAAAAATCCTTGCTAAATAATGGCCGTAGTATTTCCTTTACGTTCTATGTTTCGGCATAACCGCGGTACTTTGAATATTGAGGGCAATATTCATTTCTAGTGTGGGGGAATTCTCACGAATTTTATCATGTAATTACACCACCCAATTCCCCATTTTGGCCAAAATTTTTTTGGAGTAAGTGTTTTGCACTTACTCAATTGGTTATCGATCCGCCATGTCTAAAAACAAAAGGATTGGCTAATCCAGAGCAAACGGCTCTTGGTAAAGATATCTCAAATCCGTTGACGGCTTGCAATTTTCCCAAAATTGTATGGTATTCATTTCACCATATCCTTAAAAGTGAAGAGTTGGCTAGCCCGCAAGTTTATGGCTTGTGGTAAAGGCGATGGAAAAACCATAATTGGTAATCGACTCACCAAAGATAATATTGATAATTTATCTAAGAGTTGGCTAGTCCGAAGCAAACGGCTTCGGTAAAGACAAATCAAATCCGTTGAAAGTCGGTGATTTGCTCAAAATCATTTGGTTATCGATGTACCAAGGTTCTTACTTGAACCTGAAACATTTGGCTACTCCGTAAGTAATGGCTTTTGGTAAAGAGACGAAATCCATTAATTTTTCTTAAAACATTGCTAGGGACTAGCAATATCTTAGTGTGGGGATTGATGAGTGTGTAAATACTCATCATTTTGTTAAATCGAAGCGCAAAACGTTTAAAATGCTCGAAATGCATCAAAATATCGAAAATATTCCAAAATTGCATTTTGTATGTTTCGGATGCAAAATGTTTAAAATCGATGAAAAATGAGCTAAGTTTGCATAATTTGCGCTTTAGTCCCCAAGTTTCAAAAGTTGTCAAAACAGTCCACGGTAAAACAAAATAAAGAAAATGTTATTCAAGGTCCCGAAATATTCTAAGTTGTCAAAATGGTCCTTGAATAAATCTTTTGTTAAATGGCGAAAAGGTCCTCAACTTTCAAAATGTCAAGTTTGGTCCACGAAATTTGAAAATGTCAAAATAGTCCTTGCACTATTGAAACTTGTCAAAAGTGACCATTGTGTGAACTTTGGAAAATGGCGAAATGGCCCTTCAATTTTTCGAAATTACAAAACAAGTCCTTATCAAATAATAACCAAGCCTTGTCAAATTCAATTGTGACCCCGCTTTAAACCTTTGACCCCTTTTGACCCTTCCAATATGCCCGGTCAAATAAAGTCAAACCATATCCAAACCCCGCCACTGGCTTATCCTCTTCAACCTCCACTTGCCCTGCAACAAGCCCTCTCCCATCCACCTCTCACCTTATCCCTGCAACACATATCACCCCTCATCATCACCTCTACTCATCCCCCAGTTGCTAGCTCAGAGCCCAAGGTCAAAACCACCTTTTCCCGCCAAAATGATCAAACGGCCAAAATGCATTCTAGACGTCCAATGGTTGAAGAAAGAGCTGGGATTCACTCAGAGGAGAGAGAGAAGACAAATGGGTGTATAAAAGAGAAGAAGAAGGAAGAAAGCGATAGTTAGTTTTTAAATTGATGTATGTCGTTTTTTCTTAAAGTATCTTAATTAGCTTTCAAATTTGTAATTTCAAGCTTTCTTGTATTAATTTAAGTATTTTGATCATTATAACTTTTTGAGCCTCAATTCAAGTTTCATTTAAAGTTTCAAGTTTCATGGTTTCTTGTTTCAAAATTCCATTTCAAACTGTTACATCCAAGCTTCCAATAGCTTATTTATAAGTGCAAACAAGCTTACTTAAGCTTATCACGACTTTTGATAAGCTTGGAATTGATTTCAAGCATTTTCAATAAGGTCAACAAAAGTCAATCTGCACAAATTTGGGTCAAGCGAGCATGGAAATGGTTTATGGTTGATGCCGAGGTTGATTTGGGTTGGAATAGTTTCATATAGTGTAGTATTGGTTCGGTTTTAGCTCAAAAAACAATTTGAACACTTGTGAGCTTTTTATCTAATTTCCATTTTAATGCGGTTTTCAATTTGTTGCATAATCAGATGTCAGTAGTTATAAGTAGTTTAAATATGTTATTTAAGTTGTATTTAGGACACTTAGACTCGGTTTGATTGTTTGCATAGCTAGTTAAGTAGTTGGTGTCATTTAAAGTTAAAATCGATGTATTTAAGGTGTGTTTGGATCATTGGTCTAGTGCATTAAAGGATTGTTCGGTGTTAGGACTGTTGGTTTAAGCTTGTTTAGCTCTAATATACTCTTATCTATCATAAAATTGTGCCTGCAACCACTAAAAGTCAAATCTCATCTCAACTGTCTTATTTGCTAATCTGTTGGATTTGTAAAAAAAGCAAACACTTGTTTTATGTTCAAAACTCTTAGAAATAGATTACAGTAGCTTCATTTCATCACTTAACAAAATAATCAGTCCACAAAGTTGAATCAAATCTCAAAAAAGTCAAAATTTCCAAAGTTTTTCAAAAGTCAAAAGTTGAAATATCAGTTTTGAGCCTAACTAAGGTGAATTTTCATGAGTTCATCTCTGGGCCAAATCTAATGAAATTGTGGGTTTTAAAACTTCAGTTGGTCTACTTGCTTATTATCATTTTTGTAGAATTTTATCAATTTTTACAAGCTTAAAAAGGCTTGTCAAAATGGGCTTAAGTGCCTCTACACACTCAAGATTAGCGAGTGTGCATGTGTTTTGTGCGACCCTTGCACCAAGCTCATAAGAGCTTCCCTTGGTCTCATCTTTGGTTTAGAGGTAGCTAGCCAGGTCTATTTGAGATTCCAACCATTGGTTTTCATTACGACTTATTAATAAGCATTTGCTTAAGCTCAAAGTAGACCTCAAAAACTGATTTTGGCACTTAAAAGCCAAATCACCAAATCTGTTGAGCTTGCAATCCATAGGTTTAGGATAGTTAAAATAAGTTGCAATTGGGAACTTTTAGCATTTTAAAGCTTCTGATTCAGTTTGGTGCTTGTTTGTAGCCATTAGCTTATTTATAAGTGCTTATTTATAAGCACTTCTATTGCAGATTCAATTTCTCACACACAAGCCCATGTTTTTCTATTTTTCCTAGATTCACAATATTATTTTAGACTTTTCCTGAATTTTTCATATTTTTCCATAACAGTTTGCTATTTTTCTTAATTAAAAACAGTTGTTTAGTCATTTTAATTAGCTTTTATTGCAATTAAATCAGAAAAAGTTCAAAAAAATAATTTTTCATTTTTCCTAGATTAAGATAAATATAAAAAGCAAAAAAATTAATTTTCCAGATTTTTCATAGTTAAATTTGTAATTTTTAGTAATTTAATTAGTTTTAAATAGTTTAAAATTCATAAAAATAGAAAATAATCGAAAAATATAAAAATAGTTTTGAAAATTCTCTTTAGTTATTTTAGATTTTTCCAAGTCATAATTTCATTTTTCTAGCTTAATTTCATATTTTCTTGTATTTTAGGCTATTATTTAATAAGTAAAAATAGTTTTTAATTAATAATAATTAATTAAATAGTTATAAAAATAATTTTCTTTTTCTAAAAATTTTCTTTTATCATTAGAATTGTAAAAATATCATTTTCATATTTTTAGGATTAATATTGTTCCAGTTTCACATTTTCTTGTATACGTCACGTAGTTTTTAAGTTAAATTTGTAATAGAAAAATCAAAAACATCATTTTAAAAATAGTGATAGCGTTTATTTAATATTTTTATCTTTTTAAATTTCCTTTAATTTGAATTTAAGCCCCTGTAATTTATAAACTCTTTCTTAGGGTATAATTAATCAGACCCTTTTCTCATTCAAATTCTCTCGATCACTACATCGTTTGATTATTCTCGCACTACTCGTTGGGACTTAACGACTGGGAAACCCTATACTCTCGATCTTCATTGCATTCGTGTTTGAACTGTTTTAAGTTTGTTACGGTCGACCATTCATGAGTGGTTGGGCATGTGATAAAACTTGACCGTTTGGAGCGAATCAATTAGTAACTTGTGTACATATTTAAGCTTGTAGGGTAGCGTTAGCTAAAATAAATTTTAAATGATCAAAATAAAATGTATTGAAGTCATAAAATTATAAAATACATTTCTTGCAAAATTTGAGTGAAATAATAATTATCGCGTTTTTTTTTTTTTTTTTTTTTTTTTTTTAAAACCGTCGTAATTATATAAATATAACCATTTATATACAAAATAAATTGAAAACATCGGGTAAACTAATAATATAATTTTTATAGTCTTAAAATGAGTATAAAAATATATTAAGATTATTTTTGAAAGTGTCGGATCAATATTCAAAATAAATGTTTACGCGATAGCGTTTATTTAATAGGAAAATAAGCGTTTAATGAAAATGCAAACCCATGCATCATATTGATATGAAATGATGTTACTAATGATGTGTAGACTAAATCTAGTCTATATGAAATGTCCCGAAATTACGAGTTGTCACATGAGCACCACTCAAAAGGAATTCATCCACGAATTGGTTCGTGTTGGTCTCTCCGGTTTAGGGTTTGATGTGGCAAACTTTCCCATTCTCGAGCAAAACCCTCAAAAGACTTTTAGGTAACCGATTTTACTTAATCTCACAACTCATCAAACAAGAACTGTCATGAGATTAGGCTAAATCGGTTTGAGTAATGAGTCTTTTGAAAATTTGGCTCGATCATAGAATGCTTACACATATAAGACTACTACTCCCTTCATTGCATGATTCTTCCCGAATTAGACATAGGTGATCGGGCTATGTATAATTTAGGAGTAACTATGCAATGCTTGGACTAATCGACTCATATGATATTTGGTGTTAAGTCATAAACCCGCATGTACAATGAGTATGCACTTATAATGATATGATGAGATGCTATGATGATGTAGTTATAGTCTAGGGTCAATGATGCAACCTAGTTCTCTATAATCAAGCTCGATACCAATCATCACACCCCAAATTACATTTTGCGGTGAATGGAATTCACGGGATTGATCGTCATAGCATCACAATCACAGTTATATTGAACGACCTAAAGTGTCGTTTGGAAAATACATCGTTTGATTTAATAAAATAATCAGAGTTTACAAAGTATAGGTCCCAAATGAAAATCAACTTGTACGGAAATAAGTTTGTTACAATTCAAACGATGTTTTAAAATAAATCCCATGTGAGACGCGTCGTCACCACGACTCTATGATATGTCCACATGCATGCCATGAAGTGAATGCCTTAGATACCTGAGATAAAACATACTAAAAAGTGTCAACACAAAGGTTGAGTGAGTTCATAGAGTTTGAGTTGAAATGTATAGCCTTTCAAAATCGTTAATGCAGCAAAGGCATTGTAAATCCACTCAGTTCCAAATTCCGCCCATACAAAACTTCCAAACAAACAATAAAGATAAAAAAGCTCATTGCTCACTACCCATCGCTCCAAAAAGCTCCGCACCAAACATAACCCTAATCTTACAACATATTTTATGGTAACATTTAAGCATTTAGTATAAATTAATTTAAATTCATCTCTGTTTAGTTTAATACCCGTTCGAAATTAACCTAAATCTCATTTAGGATGTGATTATGTATTATGAGTCGAGTATTATTTGAGAAAAATTGACATCATTTCTCATACTTCTATGAGTTTTCGTTTTATGTGCATACTTAAGGACTTTAAGGGAAAATGCTGCCAACTTTTCTTCAATAATACTCGACTTATAATACACATTCACCTATGAGACTAAATATTTAAAAAGTGTGTTAGGATTGACGGCTTGAAACTAGTTTCATATGTTATTACATCATTCATGCATCTTATTAAAAATATAAATTTGTATATTTCAGAGGATCGTAGGAAGTGGATGTACGATATAGAACGTGCTAACCCCGAATACATCAAAGGGTTGCCTGAGTTTATTAAACTTGTTGAGGATCATTGAGCAAAGACATGAGAAGCTTTATTTCATGTCCGTGTAAAGACAATAGAAATTTTGTTTGTCATGATGATATTGAGACGGTTAGATACAATTTGTTTAAACATGGGTTTACTGATACACGTGGTGGGAACGTCATGGTGAATCACAACATGATTGTAACAATGTTGTTTCAGAAAGTAATGTCAATAATAACGATGATAGCGGTGATGATATTTGCGGTAGTAGTAATCAAAATATCAATGACATGTTACATAATGCGGAGCATAATACTGAAATCGATATGGAGAAATTACAACAATTGTTTGTCAAATCAGAAAAACCATTGTATACCGGTTGTACGATTTTACTAAACTTTCAACCGTGTTGCATTTATTGACTTTAATAGCAGAACATGGTGTGAATGATGTATGTTTCAATAAATAACTAGAGTTGTTAAATAAAACGTTACCTAAACACAACGAGTTGTCCACTTCTACGTATAAAGCCAAAAAAATTAATGTGTCAGTTGGGATTAGAAGTCACAAGAATAGATGCATATCCGAGAGATTGCATATTGTATAGAAACAAGTATAAAGACTTACACAAATGTCCTGTATGTAAAGTTTTATGGCATAAATATACAAATCTAACAGAATTTGATGATGATGTGACAAAGAATGGCCCTGCTACTAAAGTATTGTAGTATTTACCTATCAAACCAAGACTTAAGCAATTATTTTCAAACCTTAAGAATGCAAAATTATTGAGGTGGCGTGCCATAGATCGCAAAATCAACGGGAAAATGAGACATATGGCTGATTCCCCTCAATGGAAGCATATCGATAATCGTTATCAAGAATTTGGAGCTAGGATTAGGAATATACGGTTTGGGCTTAGTTCAGATGGAACTAATCCATTTGGAAATATGAGGAGTCGTCACATCACTTGGCCGTTTATTTATGACATATTGTTACTGAAACAACTGGGATTGTTGCACGTTTATCCTGATTTTGTTAATTCAGGGTCCAAAACAACTCGAAAATGATATTGATGTGTATTTGGAGCCGTTTATTGATGACATGGAAAAACTTTGGTCTGAAGGCGTCGAATGTATGATGCATACAAGAAAGAGTGTTTTAGATTATTTGCCATAATTTTTTGTACCCTAAGTGGTTTTCCGGCGTATGGTAACTTTTCAGGATATGGAACGAAAGAGGAGAAGGCATGTTCTGTTTGTAAAAAAGACACCTACTCGCGGTGGTTGACTAACTGCAACAAAACTGTGTATAAGGGACATCAAAGATCACTCCGAATCACACATGTACTTGTAAAAAAAAGAAATTGTTCAACGGTAAAGTAGAGCGTAGAAGGATGGCAAGAGTATTGAATGGACGTGATACACTCTCTCGTGTTAAGGATATAAAAACTGTTTTTGGGAAAAATGATAAAGCTCTGCCAAATAATAAGAATATTTGGAATAAAAAGTCTATATTTTGAAAGTTACCATATTGGAAGCATTTACAAGTCCATCATTGTCTTGATGTAATGCATATTGAGAAAAATGTTTGTGAAAGCTTGATTGACTAACTTTTAAACATCAAAGAAAATACAAAAGATGGGGTTAATGTTCGAAAGGACATGGTATAGATGGGGATTAGAGATGAGCTTGCTCCACAAGAGACTGATAATAAATGAATGTATTTGCAGGTAGCTTGTTATACTTTGTCGAAGGCTGAAAAAATTAAATTTTGTCAATGCTTGCATGATGTTAAAGTTTCATCCAGTTATTCTGCTAACATTAAAAAGATGGTGTTAATGAAAGACCTAAAGTTGATTGATATGAAGTCCCACGATTGTCATGTTTTAATAATACAAAATATTTCAATCGCAATTCATGGAATATTGCCAAATCGAGTGTGACACACAATCACAAAGCTCTATTTGTTTTTTTAACATGATTCATTCAAAATTTATTGACCCTCTAAAGTTGGATGAATGGCAAAGTGATATTATTCTTACTCTTTGCCAACTAGAGATGTACTTTTCGCCTTCCTTTTTGATGTCATGTTTCATCTGTATCTTATATTGTAGGAGAAATAAAGGATTGTGGTCTCATATTTTTTACGTTACATGTATCCATTTGAGATATATATGGGTTTCTTAAAAGGGTATGTAAGGAACCGATCTCGGCAGGAAGGAAGCATTGTTGAAGGGTATGTTTCGGAGGAGGTTGTTAGGTTTTTTGCAAGTTATATTGATGGCATCCCAGATATCGGCGTTCCTGAACCTCGACATGAGTGTAGACTTGAAGGGAAAGGGACGATTGGGCGCAACGATGTCACACCGAACAACGATGATTTGGAGCAAGCACATTTTACAGTTTTGTAGAACATGATATCTATTGCACCCTATATACACGAGCACATGTCATTTTTAAAAAGCAATAATAGTCGTCAAGCATGCAATGGTTAGAAATTGAGCACAAATGAAAATTTTCAAAATGGTTGAGAGATATTGTAGAAACGAGATACCCAAATGTTGAAGCTGAAGTAATGCAATTGGCGTACCGTTCACGACGTGTTTTCCATTATCAAGGGTACGAAATTAACGGATATATGTTTGACACCAAAGAACAAGATGGAAAGAGTACCATTCAAAATAGTGGAGTGACGTTAGTTGCAACAACAAGAGATAATTCCAGATTTTCGGTAGCCAAAAAGTCGTATTATGGTATCATTGAAGAAATTTGGGAATTGGATTACAATACGTTCTTCATGAATCCCTTCAAGTGTAAATGGGTCCATAACCTAAGAGGTGTTAAAGTTGACAAGGATAGTATCACATGTGTCAATCTTTCTACAAATAGCTATTCGTCCAATCCATTAATTCTAGCCAAACAAGCTACCCAAATATTCTATGTTGTGGATGAGGATGAGTATAATCAGTTTGACGAGCTACATCCATTCTCTATTGGTATTAAATCTTTGGATGAAGTTTAGATGATACCACTTACCTAACATCCAACCACCAAAGAAGGATATGAGGCTGAGGATTGACTAACTTCACACATCCCATAGGTAACAAAACATTATTCGTAACATTAATTTATACAATTTATAATATATTCAAATAATTTATTTATAAAGATTATTTTTGTTTAATTTTTGCAGGAACAATATGTAAACTTCAACAAAATCCGAAGACATATGCGACTTTATTTAGTCATTTTGTATTAGTTATTTGATTTGTTCGGTTCAAAGTGTTGTTAAAATTTGGTCGCACGGATAATTATATTTATTTTGCTAATTTGGTGTGATTTACACATATTGCTACATTTACTTTGAACAAAACGCAAACATAATGTATATATGTTATATTTAGTAGACAATTGATATGTAACATACTTTATATACATACGCCTAATATACCACATACTATACGTGGTTCGTTTTCTAGGAACCCGCCATATGCGCTTTATTCAGTCCTGAGTCCATTTTGATTGGGGAGAAGATCTTGTGCGCGTACGCGACGCTATATCCGGTTAGGGACGGCTTGATACATGGAAAAAGTTACAAAAGGATCACATGAGGGTATCGTTTCTCAAAGTACTTAATCGACAAGAAGATTTGGAACTTCCTGTGCCAGATGAAGATATTCCTAATTTAGGACGCACAACCGGGGCCTTTATTCAATGGCCAATTGGTGCCATTGCTCGCTTTTCGGTATTACTTGTATATACTTTATCAATTTATGTTGTATATATGAGTAAGTAAGTGTTACTCATGTATTTAAAATAAATATTTGCAGGGTTTTCCAAACATTCCTACTACGCATGCCGCCGCCAAGAGTACATTACCTAAAAATGTACAAGGACCTTCAACTACCACCAAGAGTACCTTAACCAAAAATGTATAGTCCTTTAACTGAATGTTTAGCATTAGTAACTGTTCCAACTATCACTCAAGTAAATCCTAAAGCATTATAGCTTTGATAGGCTTCAAAATAAAACTTGAAAGTGATTTATATGTATTGATGTATGTATAGGAAAGCAAGAAAAGAAAAAAAGACATTAAAAGAGCCCGTTAAGCTGTCAAAAGCTGAGAAGGGAAAAGCTGACATCAGAAAACGGTTACACTCTTTGAAAGAGGATATAGATGAGAGATCTGAGGATGTGAGGAAGGGATATTATCGTTGGATGGCCTATGAGGATTGCACCATGCCACAAATGGTTTATTTCAAAAAGGAGCTCTTTCGGGATGCTGATGATTTTACTCTTCCAATCAACCTAATAAACATCATTGAACTTTTGACGGGCGAGAAACTAGGGACCAACATTCTCACTTTTTTTTCAAGGTATGTTAATTAATTGCTACAAGTATGAGTGTTATCGCAATCTAAGTAGCCAAAAACCCCTTCTATTTCTTTTCAAGCCTACTTGCAATGTTCTACTACTAGTATTTCTTTTGTTTCACACCTATTGGTTTCGCTTTTACTTGTTCATTATCTTTAATGGTTTAACTTTTTACTTGCAACAAGTTTGTGGAACATTCTTATTGTTTTGGTTTTTTAGTATTACTCACAACGTGCCTACCGCACTAATTGATTATTACTTTTTTCTACTGCTGGTGTCATTAGATGGGCGTGTTTGATTTAGATACTATAGCAGGGGGTGTTTGGAACATGCTTATTTGTTTTGATGGGGTGTTTGTATACTACTGCAACCTGGTGTTTGGGTCTGGGTTATATTTGGTTTATGGTCTGATTTAGATATATCATATGCTTCTGTGTTTGATTAAAGTTTGTTAATGTGTTTAGTCATGTCACTTTATATTCTCAAAGAAAACTCACCAAATCAAATAACAAGACTGGTTTCTTGAACCCGGAAATGATCACGGCAGACACACACATGGACACATACATTAATGTTGTAATTTACTTGGCATAAGCATTGAATTGTGAGATTTTGGGTTATGAATTTTTTGTGGCACCGAAACCACAAAGGTAAGATGGTATTATCTTTATCTTTATATATTTTTTAAGTTGCTTGCTTTATACAATGGTTATCATGTTCTATAATTGTTTGCATACATAAAATGGTCATCATGTTATGTAACTGTTTGGACATACACAGTGGCCATCATGTTCTTCTCATTATTTTCCCTAAGCATGGAAGGGGATTCATTTTAGATTCTTATAAGTGGGAAGAAAAGAGAACCAAAGAAGACTACTATCTTGTTAAATATGTGCAACGGTAATAATATTTTAAAGTTGAATTCGAATTCACTTATATTTTTATAATCATTAACATAGAACATGTGGGAGTGTAGATTCTATGTCATGAAGCGGGTGCTTGACTTTGTGCTGAAATATCAACATGATGATTTTCCGAATATAGTAAGTACTTGTTAAATATCATTGAATTTTCTTTCTTAAACCAAATGCTACAACATTTTTTATTTATTTTATCATGGTACATATAGCTCCCTTGAGGTGAAGAGACGCCATTAAGTATAAGTGAGATAGACGCCGTCGTCAATGCGTGGTTTTCATTGTGGCGCGACTTATGAGGTATGTTACTACCCAATCTAAGCAATTTTTCTAAACGAAAATGTACACAATTCTTGATGTCGTGTTAAACTATCATTGTAGATTATGATTTATTTTATTTTTATGTTGACAGCAGGTAACAACGACTGCAACAATAACGACAACCCTATGAGGAATGGATTTAAAGGTCATCGAGCTTTACTCTTTTGCATCCTTGATTACTTTTCTTATTTTGAGGTGGAAGTGGATTTCTACCTTTATATTTGCAACTCAACAACCTGAATTTTTGGCTAGTAGTTAGTACTCAGTAGTACTTTGTTAAGCTCGTATTTTGAGGGTTTTGATTTATGTTGCTATTTTCGTTTTTCTAACTGAAGTTATTTTGGGTTGTAACTTAAATGTTGAATTTTTATCTAAGTTATTTGTATCAGAATATTATTGTGCATGGTAATGAATGCAATTCCGGAAAAGCCTGCACTTTTGTATGATTATATGATTAAATTATGGAAAAATCAAATTTTAGTACTATTATTTTGAAATCATAGTTATTAAATAGATCGTTGAACAACTGATCTAACTGGTCCCAAGGAAACCCGCCCAAATCACATTAATATATCGCTTCTTTGTTGTTGCCCGTTCTAATTGGAGTATAAAAAAGATCAGTTCTGACCCGATCTATATGTCTGCCCCTCAAATAGATCACCCTTAGTTAGAGTGGTTGATTATCGATCTTTTTAAAGCTTTCTAACTGGTCCTTTTAGTCTTTTTTTGTAGTAGCGAATATATCACAAACATTTCAACATAGTAAAGACGACACAAGTCTAACCGGCCACACCCGACTTAGACGACACCAAAACGGTCCAACTCAAACTCAATGCAACACTACTGATAATATACAACGAGCACACAAAGGCCGTCTCGAGGATTTCGGTGGCCCCGTGCATTATCACAAAGAGACCCTTAACCACACACAAAAATATATATGTATGTGGTGTATGAATTGAACTAATCATACCCGAGCCTCATATTGTGTATATATATAATATAAGTTCATGAAGTTTTATGACACTCGTCAAGCGGTGACCCTGTGTAATAGCATCGCCTACACTCCTCTATAGACGGTCTTTGAGCACACATAAAATGATATCTGTAATGGACTTCTTTCAAGGAGCACACCTCAAATGAATAAAAACAAAATGAGCATACTTTTAAAGTTAATTGCATTTTTAGTTTCTATGGCCAAATTGCATATATGGTCTTTAAAATTTTGTAAATGCCCTGTACATCCCCATTTTGAAGTTTCTATTGTATTTTTGGTCTCTGTGGTATGGCGAAATTGCAAATTTGGCTCATGTAGTATGGCTAAATTGCAGATTTAGTCCCTAAAACTTTAACGTCGTCTGAGCTCAGGGGACCAAACATGCAACAAAAACTTCAAAATAAGGATGTTCAGTGCACTTTCAAAATTTTAAGGACTAAATCTATAACTTGGCCGGACCAAAAATGCAATTTACTCTTTTATAGCAAAATACTTGATCACTTTCATATTTGAGTCAATCAATAAAGACATTAATGAAGAGATATGATATCTAGACTAGTTAGTAAAAAAGTTCTTAAACTTTGTACATATTGAAAATTAACTTATAATTTGAGACATAAAGAGTAACTATTTACATTAGAGTCGTTCTCTTAATCGTTTGAATATACTCGTAACATTTTGACTTTGAACAGAAGAAATGTATTTATCTCGTAAGGTATAAATGCTTCCTTGAATGTAATTCAACCAGTGTAACATAAATAATTATGTCTTAAAATCATGAAGTAATGTCACTTCTTTTCTCTTTTTTTTTTTTTTTTTGGCTATTTTATATCGAAATATTTTATTAGTTTAGATGGATATGATGCATCATTTCAGTATTATTTCCTTAACGTTTTTACTTTCTCACTTTCATTTGTACTTGAACACTTATTATAGTAATGATATACTAATGACTGAAATAAATAACTGATTTTTTTCCTAAGTATGCGGCTTTTTTTTTTATTTGTCGAAAAAGATGTCCGCTTTCTAACAGTCCAATCAGGAACAAACATGTGTCATTTAGGAGGCTAAACCATTTCCCATGATAATGTCATTATTCGAGCGGAGAAATATTAACTTAAAGTAGACTCGTTATACATCTCGAGTTCACGTTTGTATTTGAGTCAGATCCCAATAAACTTCAAATCAGACCTCGTACAAGAACGAGTTTAAATCATATATTTTGAGAATGACTATTGTAAGTAAAGCTTCAAATGAACAAGTAGATATTGTAGTGTGAGGGCCTTTCATCTGATAGTAACTTGAGATTTAATCTTGTAGAGCGTTCAACCCGACTGTACTTATGTTTTATCGATATTCTAGTCAGATGTGCATGATTCGGTTATGTACCAAGCAGCCTTATAAAGAACCCGTAATGTGGGGTTCATATAGAGAAAAAGAAAGAGCATACATCACAGTTCATCAACATAAAATCAATCAAATGAATTATTGATCATGTAAGAAACAACAACTATGTTCGACTCCTTTTGTACACTACTCCTAAACTGCATCTAAAAGTCTATAACTAATGCTGAAATGAGAGACGTCATTTTGTATTCTAAGCAAAAGTTAGTAACAATGTCACAATAGTATGCTTCGAGTCAAAGCTATCAAACGCTTTAATCTCTAGCTAAAGTTTAGTTCCACTTTGTTTTGCTTGAACGGTTGACTGGTGGTGGTGTTCTCGCGTTCCTGTTCCCTCCAATAACACCTTCAAGAGACCAAAAGAACCCGTGTCAAATACATATACCAATAAGTTTTGAGAAAGAGGACATGTGAAACTTTTAACAATTTTGACTTACAATGGTCAACACCGTCGAGGGATGATCTTCTTGATATCTCCAGTGGTTGAACCCCAGTTAAGGAGTTTCGTCGTGATGGCTTGCTGATGACAGGAGCTGTTGGTGACAGCATCACATTCGTTTTCTGTGGAATCCTGTTAACAAAAAAAAAAAAAAGAAAAAAGTAAGAATTCTATATTGTAAAAGAAATTCAAACAAGTCCATGATTGTCTTTGTACCACACACCTTTTTTCAGAACCATTAATTAGTTTCCCAATAGTCCGAAAGGATTTCCTTATATGCGATGATTTTCCATTTGCAGTACTCGTTCTAATCTCTGATGAAATTATGATTTCATTTCTGATAGACACTTGAGGCTCCGGTGTTTTTAGTAGCCTTCCTTCTGTTTTTAATGTCCTCGTGTTGGAAGCAGAATTTGGAGGAGCAACAGGACTCTTGGGAGGACATTTGTTTTCAATGCTCAACCTGCGTGAACGAGGTGGTGTTCTGTCTATTGTCATTGCTACCGGTTTTGGTCTTTGTAATGGTGATCTAGGATCAAGTTTGTTGACTTGTTGTGGACTTTGTGCTTCCTTATTGGCTAATTGTCTTTTCAAGGACTCAACTTGTTCTTTAAGCTCTATAACCTCCCTGCTTTCTTTATTTAAACGAGCAGCACCAAGTTCTACAGTTGAGGCCCGTTGAGCAAACTTTAATGTACTAACTGTTTCCCCGAAAGAATCACCTTCTGGACTAATATGAGCAAACATTAGAGTCTTTGCATTTCCTCCTGTACGTTTCATTATCAAAAAAACGATCAGAATCTCTTCCATTCAGAAGTTGAATTATTGCAATATACATGGGAAATTCAGTATAATAGCCACATTACAAATGTGTTTATACCAAAATGACCACAAATTTAGTTTACGTATTGTGGGAACTACATTTTTTATTGGAAGTCAAAGTTGGCAAAAAGTCAAACTTGGCAGAATAATGTCAAAATTTGCAAACAAAGAAGTTCCAGAAAGCTTTATCGCAAGAAAAGGTAGTTCACAAAAGAAGTTTGCAAAATTGGTAGTCATTATGGTATAAACACAACTGTTATGATAAAGAAGTTTGCAAAATAAGTTTGTAAAGTGGCGATATTGATAAATTACTCTACATAAATATATATACCTAATGAGTTCTGAAGGAGTAGTGTGAGTTTGCTGTTTCTATATGGAATAAACGAATTCTTCTGAGATAAAGCAGTGATCACGTCTCCTAAACAAGAAAGCGACTTGTTGATATACTGAGCTTCTTTAAGCCCTTCACCCGTGACTTCTGACTTATCCACTCTTTCACTTCCTGCCAAGTCCACCAAATGAAGGCAGCTGCGAATAGTCCCTCCATTTACATCCTTCCCGTATACGTGCATTGTCAATATGCTGAAAGAAAATGCATCAGAATCATTATTTCCAAATCTTTTTAGATTAAATGATTTTCGTTGAACTGGGTCAACTCGGAATATGTTTATCTTTAACTGGTAATCATATTAGACACACTATAAAACTGTCAACTTTATGGACAAATAGTTTAATATGCCAATCCACCCCAATCTGTCCCAGCAAGAGAAAAACTGACCCATCTTGATCTATTAATTGTTTAAAAGTGCAAACAAGACAATGTGGTCCAAAAATTTGGCCTACCCAACACACTAATTAAACATATAAATGTTTCAAGTTTTTGGAAAAACTTATGTTTTAGGTCAACTCTGTACTGGCCCGTTTCAACAAGTACGAAAAGAGATTTAAGCCAACCCGTATAACAAGTACAAAATTAGACCATCTGATACGTTATTATGTATACAAATGTTAACTTTTTGGGCTCTCACTCTCCGACCCCATTCAACCAGTACAAAACTAAAGTTTTCCTGATCTGTTAGTATAGAAAAACTGTTTGTATTAAGTCAACCTAGCCCGAGTCCCTACCCGTTCCAATTAAAACAAAACTGGCCCGTCTTGATTTATAACCTCACCCAACCAACCAGCCTATATTGCTACTGCTTTTATTTCAGAAATCAAACAATATAGAAGTAGCAAATCTGTGGGACCACTATTTCTAGTTACTATAGTAAAGTTTGTAGCCTGCAAACCTGTGGGACCGGCTGCTCTGCTGATTCAGTGCTGTTGAACTAACAGCACGGTTCACTTGACCACTTTTCATCAAGTTCAAAACATCAGCGGTTGACTTCACAGGGAGCATAGTTGCATCAGGAAGACTCAATCCATTCTCACTTGTGCAGCTACGGATCTCCAACTTATTGGTGGATGCAGAATCAGTAGTGAGAAGATCTCTGACTTGTTCGTTATATATTTCCACCATTTGTACAAATAGCTCGTATTTCACAACACCTTTCCTTGTATTTGACAGATGAAAGAGATCATTTAGAGCCAAATAATTGATTCCCAGATCTTTTTGAGATGCGCCAGAAGGTCCACACTATTATCACAACAAAAACGATATTAACAACCACAAAGTTTACTCCAATAGTGAATAGTATATACTCGTATGTGTGTTTCTCACCATAGTATGTGTTTTCCCTGATCCTGTCTGCCCATATGCAAAGATACACACGTTGTAACCATCCATAACCGACCGTATCAGTGGCTGAGTGTCAGCAAACACCTCCGCTGAAGACAGTGAAATTAATTAGAATTTAACAAACTGCTAAGAATTTTACTTAAAGATTATAGTAATACAGAAAGTACTCAAAGTATAATCACCTTGTGTGGCTGTGGGACCAAATACACGGCTAAACTGAAACAACTTTTTTCCGTCTTTATATCCTTTCAATGGATCCAAAAGTACTAATGAGCCATCTTCCCCAATAAAGTCAATCACGTTTTTTGTGTCTGTCCTAAACGCGGGTCTAATCCTGCAGTAAACTCGTATGTTCCCTGAAATATGAATAATGTATAAGGTAACAGCATTTTCTTGCTTTTCATAAAGATATATCGATTAACTGTGTGTCAAACATATATACCTTTTAGATCCTGGACCATGTTGTATAAATTCCGGTTTTCTTTAACAACCTTATGGTATCCCTGAGCAGCAGTAGATAATTCCTCTACCCGACATTCTACATATCAATGTACAACAATCAGTTAAAAGACAGTTTTTAAATGTTATTGTTTATGATAAGTAACTTAACATACCCATTTGTTTTAAATCATCTTGAAACTGCGACTGCAAGTCTCTAAACTCTTCTTTTGTGCTCCATAACAATGCTTTCAAGTTCTGCAAGACCGAGGATAATTGACAATGAGACAGTGGTTTTACAAGTTTTATATGTTAATTATAGGTGTTAAACAAAGATAAAAAATAATCAATACCGATAGTTTTTTTTCTTGTGTTCTAAACACTTGCCAGCGGTTGCAATCACTGTTTGTACTTGTTCCACTAACTTCTTTGGATAGGTCTGAAGTAACAGTGTTTGACTGATACACAAAGTAGACGATAACAATTTTAATATAATGACTAAAGTAACTAGACTACAGTGCTTATAGATATGAAGTATGATATACCTCAGGGGATTTGTATTGAAGTTGTTCATCTAAATTACTTGAAAGCATCTTACGCAACAACTTGATGGATTCCTATAAAACAATCATTTGGTCATAAGCTCAAACTAAGCTGTTCATCTAAAGTTATTGGGAGATGAAGGCATAAAGAGGGCAATAGTTACCGTATTTCCATTACGAATAGAAGACAACAAGTTATCATCTAAGTTTTCTTTAGCACCAATCACACAGTCAGCTAAGGCCTTCACAATCGAATCTAAACAGTACCAAAACATACTAAAGTTACAAAATACAGACTTTAAAATAAAAAAATTAACCAAATCATATGTGTGATCCATAAATTTCATATAGATATGTAAAAGTAAGAATCAATAAACCTTCAAGTTTCTGACCATCATTTTGCTTCGGTGTCTGATTTTCGCTATTGGCAGACATGTCCAATTGCCTGTTAGGGTTTCTACCATTTGATTGCAAAACCAAAGGTGATCTCAAACTATTCTTAAAAGATCCATTTCTTTCTTTGTTATGCTTCCTCTCACTGTATTCTTTAAGTCCCAAAATGCAATCAACGATCTTATTAGATGAACCCGCATCCATATTATCCTAAAAAACACTTCTAACATCAACAAACTTCATAACACAACATAAAAAATCTAAAACCATTCTAAAATGCACCAAAATCTGTACCCTTTCAAAAACCGAAGCTTCAAAAACCGGCAGCCTTAACCCTTCAACCGCTTTCAAAAAGTTTCTGACATTCTCAAAAAACTGATAAGCAGGCAACGGCTGTGAATCCCATGTCAGCGATTGCGAAGGAATTCTACTAATCTCAACAACCTTAATAACAATACCAGAAACAATCCATCAAACACAATCTCATAATCACTAATAAAAAAACTACATAAAAACATACTAATCATACCTTAGGCACACTCCCAGGTTGAATCTTATTAATCACATTACAAAGAATCAACCCATTTCTCAAACACGAAATAAACTCTTTCTCCGACGGCTGCTTCGATATCCCTAGCGACCCAACGATGCTTTCAAGCCATTCGGTCGCTTGAAACCGCCTCCAAGCTAAAAAAAACATAAAAATGAATAAAACAAAAAATACCCATAATCAAAAACACATTTATTTATAAAAATAGCACAAAACCAACATTAAAGATTAAATCTTTACCTGCTTCTTGTGCTTTTCTTGAAGCCAAATTAAAATCACTCCCCGCAGTCGACGGAATCGCCTCCATTTAATTCCAAACAAAATCTTTTATGAATCTTTTTAACTTCTCATATATGGAAACACAAAATTTTTGGTGATCTGATTTACACCTCCAGTGTGTGTGATTGTGTGTATAATAAATAATACCAAATGAAGATGTTCTAATTGAGGTTAAGAAAAGATGGGAATTTTTTTATTACGTTTGGAAAATAAGACCGTTGGTTATGTTTGAATTCAAATCTATAATGGGTGTAGTGGGGTGGATTGTGGACCGTTGATTTAGGGGCATGATCTTGAGATAGTCAGCATGATCAACGGTTAAGATTTGATCTCAGGAGGACGTTATTGTTTTACTTTTTAAATAAGATATTTGGTTTTTATGAATATTCTTTTGTTTTTGTTAAATTGTGGTTTGTAATGGTAAATTTGAATTTATGTTAAGGAATGATATCCAGTATTCATTTGTAGAATAAATGTTGAGTTTAAATATGTTTTAGAGATAAATTTTCTTAAATGTTTTTTAGGTATGGTTGTGAAGATGTTGTGTGATGAGAAATTAATTAGCAAATACTACTATAGCACTATCCTAAAATGACGGTATGAAATGTTAAATTCTCAATTTATTGTTCTTTTGTAAATAGTTTTTAAGATCGAGATCCTACAAAGAATAATTTTAATTTTTTTAAAATCGAAATCGTAAGATCAGATTGAGATTTTAATATCCTATCATAATGTCATTTTCTTAGTAGTCTTTGTAATATTATTCAAATCTGCAAATTATTATGTATTATAACACAAAATTATATAAATGTTTCATAAAAATATTGTTCTAAATTATAAAAGAAGATTAACATGTTATTTTTTAAATTTTATAAAACATAATCAATAACTTTGTAATTTTTAATTTGTGGTTCGAGAAAAGTAAGATCGAATCAGATTAGATGTTAAGATCATATGGTTAAGATCGGTATCTTATAAGATTTTAAGCTTGCTAAGATCCTACGTAGGATCCAGATAGTAAGATCGGATCAGATTAGATGTTAAGATCATATGGTTAAGATCGGTATCTTATAAGATTTTAAGCTTGCTAATATCATATGGTTAAGATCGGTATCTTATAAAATTTTAAGCTTGCTAAGATCCTACGTAGGATTCAGATAGTTTTTGCTTTGTAGTATCGTAAAATCATAAGATCCTAACATCGAGATCGAGATCTTAACAACTATGGTATTGTAGAGAAGTGTTTTTGGTTGTGATAAGTTTAGAACAAGAATGCGTGCAACGAGACAAATAAAATTTAACCATATTTTGAAATTGATGGATTGTAATTGGTTGAAGTGTCGATCTAAAAAGAATAAGGCCTTATTTCTTTTATTTTTGAATTAATTGCTAGTCTTTGAGCGTGATAGTGTATCATAATTAGTGGCCCAAGGCCTATTAACCACACGTTTGGATCAAACTTAAATTGTTCACGAAGTTAATACTGACTAGAACAGCATATGTCCAGGCTAAACGAGGCCTGACAACTCCCTTTAGGCAGCATGAACACATGCGCAATTGGACAACTGTTAAAATTGTTGCTAACGGTTAAGACATACGAGTCTAACATAACATAGTGGGGAACACGCAAGTGAGCAGAGCACTCTCATGTACGAGCTAAAGGACGAATGAAATTTGTCCTCCTTGTTTGCTCTCGGATGATCGACACTTGGCACCCTGGTGGTCATCGATCACTCCCAAAGGGTTATCTCTAAACCCTACAAGCCTCTCTATAAAAGGAGAGCAACACACAACATCACACAAGTATTTCACACACTTGGGCAAATACTGCCTCACAGTAGTGAAGTATGGTTCTTGTTTAAGTATTACCCGAGCTTCTTAATCCACATCAATCTCAGCGGGTCCTTATTGTTTAACACGGGAAACCAAACAACAAAACCATTCCCATCCCATCTCTAAACGTATTTACATACCTTACGTAAACATGGCGCCATCCGTGGGGAAATGATACAAAATAGCCACAAATTTTGTGAAAATGTTCACCTATTTTCACTCATTTCTCACTAAAAAAAAAAAAGAAAAAAAAAAACCCCTCAAAATCACTAGTTTCTTGGCTAAACATGGCTGATAACCAAATCCCTCAAACCTCAGACACAACCTAGTTGGAGGACCTCACTCACGCAGAGGAAGGCCAACAAACACTTGAGAACGAGGAACACCAACAACCAAGAAACCTCACAAGAGGCCTGGAGAGGGAGTTGCATGCAAAAAATGACCACGTCAACCGGCACACAACTCTCTTCCCAAAAGAAACTCAAAGACCCCACGAGGAACATCAGTTACTTAGACCAGGTCCTCAGGTATGTTTCATGCAAGAAAGTAGAGGTCAAGGTAGCTCGGAGGGGCCCAGAACACAGTCACGGGCGAATGACTTCACTACGCCAATGTCCACCAACAAGCAAGGTTCTCGGGTACAACAGGAGGAAGGGCTACAATATCTCTAAGTCACGCCGACCGTGGTAGCATGCCTGGAACAATGGGCAGAAAAAAGAAGGATGGCTAGTTCCTAAGTAAACGCATTCCATCCTATTTACTTTTTCCCACATAGTAGTATACCTAGCAATTAGGGCACCCCACCACCCAACACAAACTCATAAGTTAACATAACTATGAGCCCAACCGAACGTGACACCCTAATATCCATACTTAGTGCATCCCCTCAGAACAACCAAACCCTCACACCACCCCAAAGTCAACAACAGACCGGGGGAGAAAACCTAGCTAGGCTACTCACCAAAGCACTTTCTGGGGCGAAAGACAAAAACCTCTCAGGGTCATCTACACTAGATTACCTGAAAGCTATAACTATACCCAGGGAACAATTTGTTCATTGGATATCTGAATATGAACTACCTGATAACCTAGTCATGCCCAAAAGCGCAGGAATTTATAAGGGCATAGGAGATCCTGATTCCCATGTATGGGCATTCAAGGGGGAAATAAAAACATGCGCCTGGAATGACCAAATAGCCTGTCACATGTTCCAACAAACACTGGCCGACTCAGCAGTAGCCTGGTTCAAAACCAAGGCCACGAAAAGCATCTCAGGTTGGCAAGACCTGAAGGACAAATTTCTCTCCAACTTCCAGTCTATGAGAAATTAAACAAGGAATTTCATAGATCTTTAGCTACTTCGACAAGGCCCTGGAGAATCTTCCGAAGACTTCATCGAATGATTTAACAACGAAACTATGAAAATCCCAGGCCTCAGTGATCAACAGCTAATCGGATCCTTCATCTTCAGAATGACTAAGGGACAGTTCTTAGAGGAGTTGGGTCGCAGGCCACCTGCAACATGGAAAGAATTCTTAGAACTAGCAAGGGAATTTATCAGAGGAAAGAAACTAAACGCCAAATGGCGAAGTGGAGAAGAATAATCCAAAAAAATCGCAATGACAACAACAAGTAGCATCATGACAACATGTCCAGGCCGGGTTTGGCCACCCTGGAAGAGAAAGAGACAGAAGCGACGCCAGGAACACTGAACGCAATGATACTAGGAATGGTATCATCAACACACTTGTTAATATAAATAAATCGTAAAAACTTTTAATTATGTTTCTCAATCTCGTTAAGTTTTGTTGATAACAACCATAAAATTATCTCAAGTACAAATCTAGGAATACTTGTTTACATATTTATCTTCACTAATTATATACATTTATAATTTAGTAATTTGTTAAATAAATAATGTATGTAAAAGTGTTGGGTAACCCATGACCCATAACCCATATCCCATATCCCATATCCCATGACCCAAGACCCATGGACCATGTGCATTACATCATGCATGACCTCAAGTTGGTTATTGTGCATGACCCGTGACCAAAAGTTCATGACCCATGACCCAAATTCCATAACCTATGACCCAAAGTATGCTTTGCATCATGCATGACATCATGTTGGGTACCTGTGACCCATAGTTAATGACCCATGACCCAAAACCCGAAATTGTAACTCAAAATTCAGACTGGTTAAACCAGTATACCGGATCCCTTGGATTACACTTGTCGGATCCATTTTTCAAGGGATCCGGCTATACAGTAATCTGGTAGCCTTTAAATAGTGAGTCATTTATACATTTCTTGTCACCCATTCTTATAGATATCTTCTATCATTCTTATATCTCTCTAACCTCATATCTAAGGATTAATCTTGTAGTTATCTTCTTGTGTTTCTCAAGGTTCTTCTTAAAAGGAGAGATCACATTCTTTGCATACAAGTCTTCCAAACTTCAAAGAGAAGTGTTGCTAGACTTCATCATCATTACAAGATCACTGAGTTGTTTCTTGTATTTGATACATCATATTGTAATCATAAAGTTGTTTTGTTAGTTGTGTTAAGTTGTGTTGGATTGGTTCTTCCATTATAAAGAACCCGGTATTTAGCTTTGTACCGGAAAAAGTATAAGCGACGTTGTGAGGCTTCTCCGCCTGTTAAGGAGCTTGCTGACATAGTGCTTAAGAACTCTCGAGTTGGGTAATCGAAGAGTGGAGTAGGGAAAGGAAGGTGTCCTTGTAGTCGAACCACTATAAATAATTGTGTCATAGTTCTATCTCTTCCTCTCTTTTACTTTATCGTATTCATCTTGCATTGTCTATATCTCATCATCCAAAGGTTTCACTTATAATCAGTCTAAAAGTTTTTGAAACTAAACTTTAAATCGGTAAAACTATTCAACCCCCCTTCTAGTTTTCTACAATTGACATCAAGAGCAGGTTTTCTAAAAATTCTTTTAAGTATATTGTATTTTAAAACTTTTTTGATCCAATGGAATTAGAAAACTACAAAGAAGGAAAATCTATGCAGAGACCATCACTCTTTGAAGCTAACGGTTTTATATACTAGAAAAATAAATTTGAAGCATATGTGAAATCTAAAGATATTGATCTTTGAAACATTATTGTTGATGGTGATTATGTGCCAGTATCTGAGAGCATCTCTACTGACAAAAATGATGTTGTTTCTTTAGAAAGTCGTAAAGATGAACAAAAGAAAATGCTTTCTAAAAATAATGAAGCAAAAATGGTTTTGTACAATGCTTTACCTAAAAAGGAATACGAAAGAATTTATGTGCATAAAACGTGTTGATCCCAGTAACACTACGATCCAATTCCTTAGCTTGTAAAGAATTAGTTATACTAGATAAATCTAATACAACTATCATAGAAACTGTCTTTGAATATGTTAAAGACTATGCGAAATCTACTCTTTAACCTTTAGAAGTATTATCAATGAAACAGTAGTGAACACAAGATTAACAACCAACAACCTTCAATATTATTAAGAATAATAATATGAATACTCTTAACAGCATTAAAGTTTACAACATTGAAGCTATCAATCAAAACACACGTATTCTGTGTTGTATATTTAACCTAATGCTCTAGGACCTCCTTTTATAGACTATGGAGTTCTAAACGGCTTACAATATGTATTCTCCAAGATAAGAATACTTTACTAAGTAAACAAATCTTTACTATAAATATTACATGTATATTTAATAAGCAGTACTAACTAAATCAACTAACAATACTAACTTATTAACCAACAACATTAACTTCCAGCAGCACTAAGTTTGTACTAGCAGCAGTAACTTGACTTAGCGTATTTTCCTTGAAGTCCATTAACACTGACAACAGTAACTTGCACCAGCAGTATTAACTTTTACACCAACAGTTGTAAAGACTTAGCAAGTTTTCCTTCAAATCTTCCAAGCAGCTTTAACATCTTCAACAACAGTCTTAACATACCAAGACCAGCGATATCTTTACAAAGAGCAACATTATCTTAAATAAGCCTTTGAATCCCAACAAAACGGCTAAATTTATTTGGAATTGTTTGGTGATCACTCATCAAGGAAATAAACAAGTGCAAAATGATAAAATTGATTTATTTGTTCAACAATATGAACAATTTTCAATATCAGATGAGGAAAGTATTGATAATGCATTTGCTAAATTTAATACTATCATTACTTCATTGCAAGCAATTGATAAAAAAATTTCCAAGCGTAATCATGTCAGGAGATTCTTAATAGCACTTCCAACAAAATTGAGACCGAAAGTAACGGCGATAGAAGAATCAACATACTTGACAATCCTTTATCTCGACAAGCTCATTGGCAACCTAAAGGTCTATGAAGTAGTATTGGCAAAAGACTGCAAGGTCTCCAAAGAAAATAAAGAGAACTACAAGTCACTAGCTCTAAAAGCCAAAAAGGAGTCAAGTGATTAAGATACCTCATCCTCGGATAGTGATGATGAAGACTACGCCATGGCGGTAAGCAAAACGTTCTTTAGAAGAAGAGGGAGATTCGTGAAACAACCCTACAATGACAAGAAGGGCTTCCAAAAGTTCAAGGAAGAAAAAAAGGGAAAAGATGACCGAAAGTGTTTCAAGTGCGGGGATCCAAATCACTTCATTGGCGATTGTCCCAAACACTCAAGTAATGAGCAAAAGGCCTTTGTGAGCGGATCATGGTGTCCAAGTGAAGAAGACAAGGATGCGATTTGTCTCATGGGTAAAGACTCTAACGAGGTATGTTCCGACTCTCATTAATATAGTAGTTCTTATCTAGATGATTAATCACTAAACTTAAAATATAACAAACTTTTCAAAATTAGTCTTAAGGTAATTAACAAGAACAAACATTTGAAAAGTAAAAATGAGCTCTTAGATAATGAAGTGTTTGGGTTAAAGGAAAAGATAAAGAGACTTCAAAAAGGTAAATAAACTAGCTTAGAATGTAAACTTTGTGTAGATCTTCAAACGACAATAGATCATCTTGACTCTAAAATCGCTAGACTTAGTACAAACGTTTGGATGAAATAATAGATACTTAGAAAATTAAAGAATAATAAGAAAGGTGTAGGTTTTACAGAATGTATTTCTTCGATTAGCAAGGAAAATCCAACCAAATCTGTTAAAAATGCTGATGTAGATGTTTCTGATGTGGCAGATCTAGTGGATCCTTTGAAAAGGGATCCAGAAAGACTAAACCAAGGGATCCGGCCACCTGGTACAACAAAACCAAAATTTGACTCGACCAAATCTTCTAGAAATGAGTTTGTAGTCATAACTAAAAAGAAGTCGCCTAATGCTACTATTAGAAATGTTAATCAACCACATAATGGTCAATGAATTCTTAAAAATAGGCCTAGTTTATGACTAACTTCCACAACACCATTTATGAGACCAAACGCTCCTTACCCAAAAAGTAATTTGGGTCAAATGGGATGAAACAACGAATTTCACAATAGTTATCAATTCCAAACACCTAACTTTGGACCTTGGAACCAATTTCCTTTTGTGAACCAAGTAAATGGTTTGTATAACGCAAATGGACCCACGAAAATTGGGGACCAAATGCTTAAGCTGTTGTGTGTTCATAGGTGTGTCCAAAGGGTGATCTAGAACCAAATGAATGGATTAAAGACAGTGGATGCACAAGACATATGACGGGAAATAAAAGCCTATTCTCATCCTACAAGGCTTGTGACGGTGATGACTTAGTGTTTGGTAATGGCAAAAGAAAGATCATTGGCAAAGGTACAATAACTCATAACTCTCTAACTATAAATAATGTTTGCCACGTAGATAATCTAGGTTTTAACTTACTAAGTATTTGTCAAATCGTCGATAAGAAGTGTGATGTTTTATTTAGCGAATCCAGTAGTAAAATGCTTAAAGACAACATTACCATAGGAAGAGGGATTAGGAAAAATGGTATTTTGTAATGAAAATCGAAAACTCTCCTAAAGATAAACTTTCTCTAACTTAAATAAATGATACTTCGAACCCTTGGCATCGAAGATTGGGTCACGCCAATATGCGACTTATTCAATCGCTATCATCTAAAGAGCTTGTTAGAAACTTACCAAAACTAAAATATGAACAACATTTTTTTATGCTTGTAATGTAGGAAAACAAGTCCATGCGAGTCATAAAGCTAAAACATGGTTTCAACCTCTAAGTGTCTAGAACTTTTACATATGGAATTATTTGGTCTATCGGCTATTCAAAGTTACCGAGGAAACTTCTATACTTTGGTAATAGTTGATGACTACTCAAGGTATACATGGACTAGATTCTTGAAAAATAAGACTGAAGCTTTTGATCATTTTGAAATCTTAAGTAATAAAATTAAAAAAACAACTAGGTTCTTCAATTGTGTCGATCCGTAAGGATCATGGTCGGGAGTTTTACAATGAAGTACATTTCGGAGCTTTTTTGTGACACTAATGGTATTACTCACAATTTATCGGCTCCACGTACTCCATAATCAAACGGGATAGTCGAACGTAAAAATCGCACTTTACAAGAAATGAGTCGAACCATGTTAAATGAGCAATCAATTCTTCATAAATTTTGGTGTAATGTCGTCGACACATCTACATATATTTTAAATAGAATATTAATTATACCTTTCATAGGTATGACTCTGTATGAGTTATTTAAAGGTAAAAACCGTCGTTATACTATTTTAAAGTCTTTAGAAGCAAGTGCTTCATTTTAAACACAAAAGATTATCTCACAAAATTCGATCCGAAAACCACCAAAGGTGTTTTCTTAGGATACTCCCCAAATAGTAAAGCTTACGTAATACTAAATAAATAAACCATGAAAATAGAAGAGTCTTTACATGTCAAGTTCGACGAAAGTCCTCCTCCTAAATCCCAACCTCTCGTAGATGACGATATAATAGAAAGAAAAATCTTTATAACCAAATTAAGAAATAGAAGACAAGGAAGATGAAGTATTAAATAAAGAAATTATCAACATTAAGGAATTTAAAAATCATCCTTTAGAAATTGTCATAGAAAAATTAAACGAAAAAACATTACGTTCTTAAGATCAAAACCAGAGTAACTTCTTCTGTTTTGTATCTTCAATAGAACCCAAAAATGTTAATGAGGCTATAAAAGACGAAAGTTGGATAATAGCAATGCAAGAAGAATTAAATCAATTTGTTATTAATGATGTTTAGAACCTTGTTCCACCTCCTAAAAATCAAACCACTATTATTACTAAATAGGTTTTCAAAAACAAATTAGATGAAAATGGGATACTATCCCGAAATAAGGCTAGACTTGTTGCCCAAAGATATAATCAACAAGACGGAATAGTGTTAATACAAATAAACCACATAAACGTTTATTTATATTTTACGATCTTCTAATGTTTTTTCGATAACAAACGTAAAATCATTTTAACGAAGTAAATAAAATACGTAAAAGCTTTGAGCCAATAATTTACTAACACTTTTACTAAACATATCAAAACCATCAAAACATGTTTAGTTAAATAAGTTATATAAAACCAAAGACATTTTTATAAAACACTTACAAGTAATATTGTTTACTTACATCTTATAAAAATGTATATGTACTTTGTATATGTTGTAATGGGTTAGTAATTGGTAAAAACCAAAGTCCACAACCCATAACCCAAGACCCATGATCCATTGACTAGGTACAATGAATCTTGTTGGGTAAGAACCAAAGTCCATAACCCATACCCATGAAGCATGATCCATAAACCATGACCTATTGCATGACATCATGCATGAAGTCATGTTTGATATTATCCATGATCCATGACCCAAAGTCCATAACCCATGACCCAAGATCCATAACCCATTGACTAGGTACATTGCATCTTGCTGGGTATCCATGATCCAAAGTCCATGACCGATGGTTCATAACCCATAACCCATAACTCGGTTTGCAACCCAAAATCTGGACTAAACTAACCCAGTAGCCGGATCCCTTGGGTGAGGGATCTGCCAAAACCGTGGGACAGTAGGCTTGTTTTGCCTATAAATAGTGAGCCATTTCTCTCTTGCTCACCACCACTCTTAGATATACGTTCTCTCCATATTCTAACCTCTCTAACCACATATCCAAAGGATCATTCTATGTAGTTTTATCTTTGTGTAATTCTCTGGGTTCCTCTTAAAGGCGAGATCACCACCTCTTAAAGACGTGCAAGCTCAAGGTCATGAGTTGCTAAGCTTCATCATCATCAAGACCAATGAAGTGCATCTTGTTGATAGTTCTTTCCTCCCTCCATAGAGTGTCGAAGGCATTAGTGAATGGTGCCAAAGGTGTACATTCGATATGGTGCGTCGATGTACAAAGTTGTGTAGTTTGGGTTAAAGGATATTGATATCCTTTCTAGTATTGTAAAAAGGAGTGTGTCTCCTTTGGGTAGTTGTGTTGGGTTGTATTGTAGGGTAGTAGTTCCGTCTTTGTAATGGAACTCGGTATCTAGCCTTGTACAGGATAAAGTGTAAGTGACGTTGTGATAGGTTTGGTTCTACCTCGTGAAAGAACTCGGTGTCTAGCCTTGTACCGGATAAAGAGTAGGCGACGTTGTGAAGGCTTCTCCACCACATTAAGGAGCTTGTGTTGTGTAGTGCATAGAAACTCTCGAGTTGGGTACTCGGGGAGTGGAGTAGGGCAAGGAAGGTGTCCTTGTAGCCGAACCACTATAAACACTTGTGTCGTGGTTTTGTGTTCCTTTACTCTTTACTTCTTGCATTACTTATTTATATGTCTGTTAATACAAATAAGCCGTAAAAACGTTTATTTATATTTTACGATCTTCTAATGTTTTGTCGATAACAAACGTAAAATCATTTTAACGAAACAAATAAAATACGTAAATAGTTTGAGCCAATAGTTTTCTAACACACTTACACTTTCACATAAAACACTAAAATAAGTATAAGTGATTTTATGATTTAGAGATACATTTGTATAATAACTAGTGTTTACATATTGGGCTAAAATACACATAACTAGTGTATACTAAAATGAGTAAAAACTAACAAATGGTATTGACCCATAACCCATGGTTTTATCCAAACCACTTGACTAAGTACATTGCACCCATGAGATACATTGTATCTAGTTTAAGACCCATGGATCAACCCATAACCCATGACCCATGATCCATAACCAAAATACCCATGGGTAAAGAGGAGCGTCCCACGGATCCCTAGCTTTAAGCTAGACGGATCCCTTGTGGGAGGGATCCGTGAGATCCGGGGAACAGTAAGCTTTCTCCTCTACAAATAGTGAGCCATTTCTTCCTTTTGCTTTGCCAGTCTGACACATACTTTCCCCAAGTATTGTAACTCTCTAACCACTAATCCTAAGGGATCTTTCTATGTAGTTCTGTCTTTTGTTTTTGTGTGATTCTCCAGGTTCCTCTTAAAGGCGAGATCACCACTTCTTGAAGTCGAGCAAGCTCAAGTCCATGAGTTTCCATGCTTCGTCATCATCAAGACAACTGAGGTTCTCTTGTTGATAGTTCTTTCTTCCTCCGTAGATATGATATGTTGAAGGCATTAGTGAAGGATGCCGAAAGAGTCAAGACTAAAGCATTAGTGAAAGGTGCTTAACGTCCGTGTCAAAAGCATTAGTGAAGAATGCTAAAGGTGTCAAGACGAAGGCATTAGTGAAAGGTGCCAAGCGTTGTGTCAAAGGCATTAGCGAAGGATGTCTAGGAATCTAATCAAGTGGCATTAGGGAAGAATTCCTAGGTCGTATAATCGATGAGGTGCATCGTTATACATATAGTATTAGTTTATTTCCAAGGATGGTGATATCCTTGATGGTGTTGTAATAGGAGTGGATCTCCTTGAGATTAGGTGTTGTGTTGTGTTGGGTAGTAGTTCCTCCATAGTAATGGAACTAGGTACTTAGCCTAGTACCTAATAAAGGGTAGGCAACGTTGTGATAGGTGTGGTTCACCTTGGAGTGAAAGAACCCGGTGGTTAGCCTAGTATCGGAAAAAGAGTAGGCGACGTTGTGAAGGCTTCTCCGCCATAAGGAGATTGGTATCGTGTAGTGTTTACGAACTCTCGAGTAGGTGACTCGGGGTGGAGTAGGCAAGCAAGAAGGTGTCCTTGTAGCCGAACCACTATAAATACTCGTGTCGTGGTTATGTGCTTCTTACTCTTTCTCTTTCATTACACTTTTATTTATCTATCTATCAACGTCCAACATACACATGTAAATAGATTAACATAAGTTGATCTAAATGTTTTAAAACGAAGTTTGAATCGGTAAAACTATTCAACCCCCCCTTCTAGTTTTCCACAATTGGCATCAGAGCTTCGTTACCAAGTTTCTTAGAGTATGTTGTACTTTAAAAACTTGATACGATCCGTGTATGTTTGAAAACTACAAAGAAGGATTTTTCAAGTCATGTTTTAAAAATCATTATAATGTTTATTGTTGGACAATGATAGAATGTTCTAACATTTTCCTTGTTAAGTATTCTCCATACTTGGATTTGGGCTTACCAAGAAGATCATGAAGAATCTATCTAAATATTTCTTTTCGCAAAAAGAATGTTTAGTATTGTCCTTCTCACACACGAATCTGGAGATTCCAAGAAGATCACAAAGCATTTCATCTAAATATTTCTTTTCTTAAAAAGAATATTTAGCAAAGATATGATCTTTACTAATTTACTTTAGTTTTTTTATTGTTGTTAAAATCTTAGGTGCATAATTAATATTTATTAGTAATTACTTAAGTAGTTATCTATATCAAAGTCATCATCAAGAATAGTATTCTTTGATTGATTTGTATAGACTACACTACCAACTCGTAATAATGATATCTTGGTTATTTGATAGCCTTAATCATTATCCGTCACAAAGGAATTATTGACACTCCATCTATGTCAATATTTTTCCGTGTGAAACTTCTTATATTACGATAAAATGGGATTTTATCATAATCTTTGATAAACCTTCCATGAATTGTGACTAATTCTTTGAAAGGGAACCACGACTTGTAGGATTAGTACTTAACCATCAAAAACTCAAATCACAAGTTATTGAACTTAAACATCAAACTCTAGGAGCCTTTAGAACTCCCAAACCAAAGTTATCAAGGAATGCTTAAGCTGATTTTTGCTGTCATGCCGGATCCCTGCGTTTACACTAGCCGGATCCCAAATGAGAGGGATCCGCGGGATCCGTGCAACAGAAGACAACATAAGTGAGTAATGATCACTGTGGATGTTCCACAATTATATTCCATTTAAAGACTTACGAACAAGAACACAACTACTGTTCAAAGAAGCAACTTGATCATTTCTCTCAAGCATAACAATCACTTGTGTAAGTATAATCTTTACTACATTGTTAATTTAATTCCTTGATTTCTAGGATTACAATTTCTTCATCTTTAAGAGTTGGGTTCAAATGAGTTTATCATAATTTGCACCACATTGTTTTCTAAGATAATCTAAATCAAAGAATTAACATTGTTAATACAAATTAAACACATTTATTGAATTCAACAAAGATGATGAGAGCAAAATTGTGATCAAACCCTCTAGGTTACTATTCACAATTAACACCACATTGTGGTTATATTGTTTAGGAACAATCATGCCAAGCAGCCGACAACAAGACTACCAAGATACCGCTCATTACATACCAATGTACCATAGAAAAGATGGACTTAGTCCCGAAGATAGGAAAGATTTTAAAATGCTCGAAAAGTGACTTTTTCATGAAGGTCGAGTAGTACAACCATCATTTCTTGCCAATACCGACATAAGAGATGTTTTTGGAACTATTGGCTTTGATTATTTATTGGATATAAATGAACAAATTTGCCTGGTTTTCGTACTTGAGTTCTACAAGACAATGGGGATAGTTAGAAACGATGATGGGTCCATCTCAATTGAATTCACCATAAATGAGCATGAGTACACTCTTTTGCTTGTGGATTTTGGAAGTATAATAGGGGTTCCATATCAAGGTGTTTGCATGTATTCTAATGAGTGGTCTTTGGAAGAGATACACTCTATGGTTGATCATCATGAAATCTATCACATGATAATCCCGGAAGCAACCACGGTGAGGGACACTGTGTTTATGCCAAGAGCATCCCCATCGAGGGTCACTAGGAATTCGAAAGTAATATATAGGGATCCTTTCCAATTGGAGCTATCCGAGATGTACGCATTGTATAGGAAATGGGAAAATGTGGTGAGGGAGAATGTGTTGTGCCTAGTAGGAAACAAAGATCATCCCAACACATGTCTAAGTTTCATGATCTATTGCCTAGTGACCGAGACTCGCTTTAACCTTGCCTACTACTTGATTAAGAGAATGGCAAGTGTAAGAAGCATGGACAAAATGGTGCTCCCGTACGCAATGCTCCTAACCCGTCTTCCTAAATTCATCTTTGCATTAGATCATTCTCCGAAATCCTATGATCATTGCTTTTGCAACAAAGTTATGGTGCCATTGACCGATGGTAGAACTACAAGGTTTATGGTGGAAGGCAAAAGGCCTCACCCACCCACGGATTCCTCGGACGAAAGGGAGAGGCAAAGAGAAGATGAAGGTAGTAGCAACCCACTCGGAAATACCGATCTCGACCCCTTGGATTACATCAACCAATTGCCGGATGTTCCTAGTGCATAACCCGAATGGAAACAAACCAAGGGAATCTTCAAGTGCTTCGCCAACTTTTTGAAGAAAAAGAAGTAGAGATGGTGTGAAAAAGAGTGGAGGATGGGTGAAGACGGGAGAAGCAAGGTAAGGTCATAAGGACCTATAAGTTTGTGAAAAAGAATTTCAAACAATGGGTTGTAACACTTAAACATTATTTATGTAGAATAGGATGTAGTATGTAGGTCTTGCCATAACTTGGCACTAAACAATCCTAACTTAGGAACATGTAGAATGAGATTTTACGACTCCTTGAAAACATTCAAGTAGTCGTCGTCACTCATTTTTAGGAAGCTTTTAGTTGTCCCACATTTGCTATGTGTTATACTTGATATGTTCTTGCTCTTAGTCCTTATAGAAATAACTTAGAGAAGCACTTGCTTAAGAATGCAAATTGGCACATTTGCTGAAAGCCTTCTGATCTGCAGTAGGCGGATCCCAGAATTATAACTAGCCGGATCCCTCCCAGAAGGGAACCGTGGGATCCGTGACTACAGATGAGCAATACAGACTTTCTTACATCAAAACAGCTCACTAGATTACCTCACACTAGTCAAATGATAACGCTACACGCGTCGTTCGGGGTCAAGGAAACTTCCTTTTCTTCGAGCAAGTTTTATAACACCCTAGGCAGTGAACCTAATCGTTGTAGTGTAGTAATTAGGGTAAGCCACGGGTATTGATATCGTTCTCTAGGGGAATAGGAATGCTAGTAAGGAGTTACTACGCTAAGGTTAAGGTTGAGGAAGATTATTTTTTATGTTTTTATGTTTTATGAAAGGGAAAGGTACGAATCTCGGGTATTGGATTTGGGGGGTTGGTATTTCTACCGATTACTCTACTATTATCTAATTATCTAAACTAAGGTTGTGGGAGTCTATGTCTAATTAATGTGTGCTCGTATGATAGTTTAAAGATGTGTTCACTTAGTTTGTATTACTCCTTAATTATCTCCTATTGATGGTTGAGTGTCACGTCTTATTCTTAATTGCGTTGTGTGTCTAAAGTTGTAGGGTATGCGTTTCTCCCTAACTCTTTGAACTTACCAAAGGGTCTTGTCTACAAACCCACTAGGGATGATAAACTCCTACTCTAAGGCGCTCTTTGGATGGTTTAGCCTACAACTACTCAGGTAATTATATTCTAAGGTTCACAAAGATGAATCAAGCATTAAGTACACAACGAATGACCTATCGCATTACTAGATCATTAATCAACTAAGATAAGAAACAACCAATCAATATTCAATAATTAAGTTTCATACTTCCTAAGCAAACACACAAGTAAATTAGCGGACATGGAGAACATGCAAGCATACACACAAATAATCAAAGACATAATTGAATTAATGAAGTAAAGACTTATCTTGATGTAAGATAGGGTTTAAAACCCTAAAATCTTGTACAAGACACCTTAGGTTCGGTTTTAGGTTTTACTCTAAAGACTCTCCACACAAAGGCGAAAAATTCGGATTCTATATATAAGATTACAATTGCGACGCGTCACCTTATGTTTAGTGACGCGCCGTGTCGCCGTCATTAGGGTTTCGTCTTGGCCATGTTAACCTTGCGACGGCGTCACCTTATGTCCGTGACGCCGTCCTCTTGACTTCGGCGTCGTTTGGATTGCATCTAGGCCGTCCGAGTAGCGACGGCCTACTCTTTCACAACTAGACGTCGTCACTTGAAAATACGAGTTTTGGGTTCGGACCGTCACAATAATTTTGGGACGGCGTCGCCATTAACACCGACGCGTCACCTTCTACTTTCAAAGAATCGTGAGTGTCTCGATTTTGACTTTGGCCATTTTCTTCATATATTCGCCTTTTCGTCCAAATAAGTGCCATTCCAAACATTTTGCCTTCAAGAGACCTAAAAGTGAAAAGGAACGATATTAAGCAATAACGGATACAAAAGTGATCAAATAAGGACTTAAACGACCCCTCAAATGGTACCTTTTAAAACCTTATCAAATATCCCTACACTTGTTATTTGCTTGTCCTCAAGCAAATGTGCTTTTAGCCAATTAATTTATAAGTTAGGGGTCATGAAGCATTAATTCAAAACGGTCCACAACACATATAAGCCCATAAAAGTCATAACAAGCACGGAAATTACATACTAGCACCTCACATGGGGTGTTTGGATACTCACATCTCTCTCGGTGTATATATGAAATATAACAAAATAGGAAATGGAAGATAAACACTCATTAACCGGTCCTAGTACATAGATTACCATAAGCTTGAGAATAGATCAAACCTCCATCGCTTTGGCGTAAGCACCTAGGAAAGACTATCAAAGAGGTCTTTTAAAGGGTTGTAATGTTAGGCTTACGGTAGGAAATAAGGGTTTGGTGGGATAGGGTCATTTAGTGGTGGCAAGTCAAAAATCTCTATGTTAAATGCATATGAAGAATGGCGTTGCTAAGCCAAGACTCGACACTCTAAAACTCTATGTAACGAAATAAACAAACATAAATTTAAAGGATAGATTTAGGATGGTAGCCGTATGTTTTTTTTTTTTTTTTTTTTTTTTTTTTTTTTTTCACACTTTATTTTTTTTTCTTTTCTATTTTTTGTCTTTTTTTTTTTTTTTTTTTTTTTTTTTTTTTTTTTCATACACTTTTACTCTACCATCCTCTACGGTAACATCAAAATAATAGGATTTCTGGGCATATCCTACACTTGAGTTTTATTACTCTAACACTAATTTGACCCGAATTGAAAAGATCAAAACACTTGGGGTACATTATTACGCAAACAAAGGGAATTTGAATTTAACGTTCCCTTCCGTCATTTCATAAACTTTAACTTTTCCATGAATCTCAATCGTCCCAAAGCGTATACAAAGGATATGACTCGACTTAGCAACTTATGCAAGCAACTAGATAATTGAACTAAGGGTTTGGGGTGATAACAAATATTTGCACTAAAAGTGAGTGCATAAGGGGTAGGCTAAGGCGATTTGGGTGTATATTTGGGGTGGGGTGTAAACAATGCTCTTCATTGATATTCGGAAAACCGAAACATCACGAGAACCGCGAAAAGGATAGGCTCGAGGGGTTAACTAGGGGTATCGTGTACTAAAGATGAGTACAACGCAAAGGGTGTGGGGAATTACTCAACCGATATGGAAGAAGTAATTATATTACGGTATCAAACAAGGGTTATCCTAATGCCTCTTATCATTTAGTTATTCCTAACTACACAAGTGTAGCCTCACTTGCGATCTCGAATGCATCACAAAACAAGTTCTAGAATCTAATATACTACGGTTCACACTCTAAGCATTAAAGATGAATGCTTTAATTCCTACTAATCTAAGGGTGATCCTCGCATTTTGGGTGGAATTTGGGTGGTAAAGGGTTTTGTGCTAGTCATATAACTTCCTATCCGTGAGACGCTTTTGTTAAGACTAATGGCCCACTCCTATATGTCATGAAAATTTTAAATTTGGTGCCAAAATTACCCTAACCGACATTTTCTCATGGTTTATTACAAAAGTGCAATTGGACAAAGCAAATAGTCAAGGATAAGCATAGTTTCAAAGTTCCGCTTTATTTTCCTCCCTACACTTAAACCGAACATTGTCCCCAATGTTCCCGAAAAGTATCAAAGTTATGATAAAGAAGGTAATCAAAAGCGAAGAAACTAATACTCCCCGATTAGCTCGGTAGGATCCGTGTAAAGTGGTGGTTAAATCCTTTCCAAGAAGAATTTATGCGTGAAAAGCTCCTCAATCTTATGTAACTTCTTCTTGATAAATTAAACCCGCACACTTGAAGAAAACAAACGAAACCTTCGCGTAAAATCGGCGGTAATAATATATATAAGACTCGATTTAAACTAGGATATAATGCTTGTGGAATGGATGTTTACTGAATTTCTAAGAAAATTAAAACCTAGAAAATTCCAAAATTTATAAATAGCTCGAAAACGAGAAAAAGTAATCGATGTTTTACTCCTTCGACGCCGTCGGTTGCAATCTGACGCCGTCAGTTATCCCGACAAAAAGCGGTGCGATTTTCGGAAAAATTCGGAAAATTTACATCTTTAGAATCTGGAAAAATTTCTGCAAAACATCCATTATGACTCGATACAAGCATTTGACTCAAACAAACAAACATAAATATCTTTTAGTTAATTGTTATCTCATGTTTACGTTTCTTTTGAAAACGTGTGTAATCCTCCCTACACTTATCCCTTATGTAAAATACCTTTACATGCAATTAAGACGAGGTTAAAAACAAAATAAAGCATTTTTACAAATTTAAACATGAGGATAAACAATTAATAAAAGATATATGACACTAACAAGCAAACAATTAAACATGGGTTGCCTCCCACGAAGCGCTTTTCTTTATTTAAGAGTCTTGTAGCTAGACTCGTAGTCGTGCTCCTTCGTTTTCTCATTACCGCCCTCTTGACGGTTTCTAATGGGGGATTCCATGTTGTAGAAGTGCCCTAAAATGCGCTTCTCTAAGAGTTCATCGTCTCCCCAATCGGTCCTATATTCCGGTCCTAGGCTCAAGCAATCCTTATAGAATCCGAAAATCTTAGCCATAACATAATCAACACCTTTTTCCCTATCCTCATCATTCCTATAATAGACCGACAGTTTAAGTTCCTTTTCATCATTAGAGAGTGATGAAAACTTCTCAATCTTAAACGGCATTTGGTAAGCTATGTCATCGGTCTCATTCTTGAATCGCACTACTCCTAACGAGGGGTTATAGGTCATCCTGGTGCTTTATATGAAAGGTTTTCCTAGAATAACATGGGACAAGCTAGGGTCTATGGCCGTGCTAATATCATCCACAATTATGAAGTCCGTAGGAAACGTGAAACTACCTACATAAACGGGCAATCCCTTAACTCTTCCTAGAAAATTGCAACTAAAATTAGGATCATTGGGGTCTTGCCTAGTTGGAATAGGCTTCTTCAATATCCAATTGTAATAGGTGCTAGTCATTATGTTGATTGGGGATTTGCGATCAATGTAGGCTTTTGCCGCAAAAAGGTGTCCTATGACACATGGTATGTTAAGATTCCAAGGGTTCCCAAACTTGATTCGAGGACTTTTCCTAACATACATGTGACGGAGGTCACGCACTAAGTGAGGGTGGCGAGATAGTTCTTCTTCCGTAGGAAATTTGTTGAAATAGTCAATGTCTACTTCATCTACTTCCTCGGGTGTTTCATCATCCACAAGTGTATAGTCCTCTTCGTCATTTGTTTCATTAGGTTCAACTAAGGCGATGGTATTGACGAATTGGACATACTTTAGCTTGCTTGGATCCTTAATCTCTATACCTGAAGGCTCGGGAGTTGAGATAGCACTAACCTTCTTATCACTAGCTATGGCTTTCAAAAGCTTGTCTATTTTCCTATCTATCTCAGCTTGTTGATGGTTAAAGCGGTCCGAGAGCTTAGCCATTTGGGTTTCTTGGGATGCAACTAGGTTTTGCAACACCCCTTCGATGTTTTGTTGGTTAGGACCGTTAGGTGGGGGCCATGAGAAATCATTGGAGGTGAATTCTTTGGTTTGTCCCCAGTAGAAGTCGGGCTTGTTTTTCCATGCTTCACGGGTTTCATTGAAATTCCTAGGTCCGGTGTTGTAGGAATCTTCCTCCGTTCCATTAATACGTGAGGATGCGTAGTCAACGGAAGCATGTTCTGGGGAGCGAGTGCTATTGCGCGTGTTATGAGGATCACAACACGGCTCACACGAGGAAGAAGTTTTGTTCACATGGTGTGAAGACTTAGGATTTTCGTAGGAACTCATGAGGAATTTAACTTGATCTTCAAGTTCGATCATCCTACGGTCGGGAGGAGGCAAGGAGATTGCCTTGACGGTTTTGGGCAGCTCACGGGGGTCATCCCAACTTTTGTTGTCATAGAGGGCGAGGTCCTCTATTATTTCCCATGATTCTTCTGCGGTGAGATCACTAAGTTTTTGATGAGTGTCTAAATACTCATCATTTTTGTACCATTTAGACTGCAAAAACATCTGAAAACACTCAGAAACGCATCAAAATGATGAAAATATCACAAACAAGTGTTTTATGTGTTTTAAATGCAAAACATCAAAATCTAGTGAAAACGTATCAAGTTTGCATAATTGGCGCTTTAGTCCCCAAGTTTAAAAAGTTGTCAAAAGCAGTCCCTCGTATATCAAAATAAAGAAAAATATCATTTTAAGTCCTTAGGGATTTATAAAGTTGTCAAAAAAAGTCCTTGAAATCAAAAATTGCAAAATTACAACTTTAGTCCCTTAACTTTTAAAAATGACAAAAATGGTCCTTGGACATTTTAAAAATGGAAAATAATCATCATTAGTCCTTGTACTATTCACATATGGCAGGAATGGTCCTTGTGAGAGCCTTGAAAAATTATCAAGATCAGTCCCTCAACTTTGGCAAAATTACATCTTTGGTCCTTGATATTAAATAAACCAATTAGACCCTTTTGTATTTAGAACCCAACCATAATAAAAAAGAACCATGCCATTGCCTGTGACCCCTCTATTTTGGACCCCCCCTTTATAATATCTCACGGTCAAAAAGTCAACACCCCGCCAAAACCACTTCCCTGTTCACTCCCCTCTCCCATCTCTGCAAACCCAAAACCAGGTGGTTTTCACCACCACCTGGCCACCACCTTTCCACCTCACCATCTTTCCAGCTCACCCCCTCCTATCACTAGCCCACAAACTGCAGTTAATGCTTCCCCACCACTTTAACCCCTAAAACCATACCTTCCCCTGTTTTTGCTTTCCAAATCATCCCAAGCCCCATACCTACTATCTAATCTGTCCCCCTCCACCTCCACAACACCCCAAGCTTCTTTAATTATAGCAGAACTGCTCTAATCCACTAGTCTCAATTTTGGCGCCAAAAATGGTTTAAACGGATAGGATGAGTTTGACTCATTCAATGGCCAAGATTGTTGATGGGATATGTTCAGAATCAAGTGGGGAGTCTCAAAATGCTATAAAGAAAGAGGGAGAAGCAGAGAAGAAAGATATCTAGAGTAATTTCACTTAGTTTATGTCGAATTAGTTAAACTTTAATTTCCAGTGAATGTTTAAGCTTTCTAGTGTTGAATTAAGTGTTTTCAGTGTATTATAAACCTTTATCAATAAGCAATTCCAGTTTATGTTCATGATTTCAGTTTATGCATTTTCAAAGTTCAAAATCTCAAATTGTTTGAATGTTGTTTGTAGTGGATGATAAGGACTCATAAGCCAATATAAGCTCCTCAGAAAGCTTATTAAAGCTTTTAGATACCTTAAAACTCTGTTTAGTATCAAAAAAAAGAAAAAATACCAAAAATACTCAAAAATAGTGGAAAAATCAAAAAACAGTGGAAATGAAGATAGAAGCTGAAGCAGGGTGATTTTGGATTGCAGTTGGTTTAGATGCTTTGTGGAAAGCCATAGGATATGTTATCAGTTATCAATTCTCAGTCTACATTTGAATTCCAATTTGTAAGCCATTTATTGAAAATTTGCATTTCCTAGTTTTAGTATTTAATCCTTATTACTTCTAGCTTAATCTTGTTTTAATATAGTTAATATTAGTTAATTAATAGATTACTTGCTGTAAAAACTTGTTTTAGTGATGAAAGCTTCAAAACAGTCCTCATAAAGGGGTGTTTGGATCTGCATGTTAATCTGTGTTAGAAGTCATTTGAGTTGTTAATTATTGTTGTTCTGTGTCACTATAGTTCCTAATAACTCATTGTAGTCATAAAATCTAGTGCTTGTCTTATAAAAAGTCAAATTTCAGTTTAATCTCAATTTGCCATATAACTGTTAAGACATTAGATTGCTAATCTCATCAAATTAGTTTAAAACTTGATACTATAGCTTAATTTCATCTTAATATAGCTTAATATAACATATACAATCATTAGAATCAATCACAAGTTCATAAAAGTCAAAGTGCTAGTGTAATAAAAAAGTCAAAATTTCTCAATACCCGTTTTTGAATAAAACTTAGAATTTAATTGTTTGTTTAATAATAAGAGTTAGCTCATAAACTTCTAGGATATTAAAATATAGTTGCTAAACTAAATTAGAAAAATACTATCTCACTTATTATCAGCTTATATAGTGCTTATTTCTTAGCTTAGTTTGAGTACTCATTTGAAAACATGCTCTGTGCACAGTTGTGGTACCCTATTTCATAAGCTCTCAGAGAGCTTATTAGTTAGCTTTAACTTGTGTATTTTAGCTTTTTGAGAAGCTAACCTAGTTGTCTAGCTATTCCAGTGCTTATTTTCTATTTTGAAGCTTATTTAGTTGGTCTGCTTATTGTTTTCAGTTTTGTCCATTTTTGCTCAGTGTACGATTAAGTCAGTGTTTACAAGATTTTCAAAAGCTTCTCACAAGCTTATTTGTGAAAGCCAATCTTTGCAAATTAGTTCTTTGGAAAGCTCACTTGGTCAACTTGTTGATTGCAGTGCTTGTTTTAAATTCTTAGCTTATTAAAGAGCTTAAAAATAAGATAGAAAGTACCTAGAAAACTAATAGTGTACTGTGTAACAGTTTTAATTAAGTGCTTATTTTGAATTTGTTGTGCTTATTTCATAAGTAATTGTGCTTATTCAGTGTTCATACTAGCTTATTTACAGTTACTTAGCTTATTTTAGTTTATCTTTAGCTTATTAACTAGCTTATTAATCAATTTAGCTTAAGACTTGTGTTTATTTCATATTAAAGCTTAACTGTGATAAACTTCTGCTTATTCAGTGCTTATTAGTGATTTTTGTAAAAACCTGTAGTTATAAAAAGTGCTTAATTTCTTGTGTTTAATAAGTTTGCAAAATAAAAATCGGAAAAAAAAATGTTTGGCAAAAAGGTGGGGAGGCAGGCTCGAACCTGAGACCTCCCACCTTGTGAGAGTGATAAGAGTGTACCTGGAACCATTGCGCCCTTGGGTCTTTGACTGTCATATCTTGCACTAATTAATATCTTATATACGTTTTCAATTTTTAAGCTAAATAAGGTGTTTTGCTTATCAACTGCTTATTCTTTACAGTTTTTTTTAGTCTTTGTATTTTTCCTAGGATTAGATTTAGTTTAAGTATTTTCCTGCAAAATTTCGTAATTTTTCTAAATGTTTTAGTATTTTTAATTAATTAATTAGCTTAAAATAGTTTTTAATTCATAATAAAAAATATAAAAGTCAAAAAAATATAATTCTTTTTTCTAAAATTTTCTTTTGTCATTTAGTAAGTAAGAAAATTGATTTTACACTCGTAGGTCTTTTATTTCATAAATTTTACGTTTTTGCTTGCGCACTTGCGTAATTTTTATAAATAACTTACGTTTTCATTTTAAATCACGTTTTTAGATAATTTAAGTTTACGTTTTAGTTAAAATAGTTTATTTAAGATATTTTGTTTTATAAAATCACAAAAACATCATTGTAAAAATAGTGATAGCGTTTATTTAATATATTTTATCTTTTTAATTTCTTTTAATTTGCATTTAAGTCGCTGTAATTTGTAGATCTTTTCTCTAGGTATAATTATATTTCAAAAATCCTTATTTGATCACTATCCTTAGTGATTATTCGACATCTGTCTGTGTGAAACACCAATTCATCCTCCGTGGGACTTAACGACCCAGGAATCCCCTATATTCCTCTGATCTAAATTGCATTAGTGTTTGAGCTGTTTTAAGTTTGTTACGGTTGGCCATTCACAAGTGGTTAGCTTGCGTGATTAAACTTGACGGTTTTGCACCAATCAGTTTTCCACCGGCCGCTTGGTCAATGGATCGCTTAGTGGGGAAGTTGACATGATCATAAAAGATTTGGACTTGGAGCCAAAGATCAATGCCGTGATGAGGGACTTTATGAAGTAAGTCCTTGAATCGGGTCCATGCTTCGTAGAGAGATTCACCTTGACGTTGTTGGAACATCAAGATGTCATTCCTAAGCTTAGTGGTTCTCCTGGTGGGAAAAATTGAGCAAGGAAGCGAAGTAAGATCTTCCCAACTTGAGATGGAGCCCGGAAGTCGCTCAAGCCAATTACTAGCTTGGTCCCGTAGAGAGAATTGGAAGAGACGCAGCGTGGTCTCCCGAGTAGTAGCATCAAGGTCGATGGAATCGACGATTTTGAGGAAATCCCTCGGATGTCGATTTGGATCTTGAACGAAGTCCATGGAATGCACATCCGTTTGCACCAACCGGATGGTGTCGGATCGCAGGCCGTAGTTTGGGCTTGGTCGGGAAGCTCAATGGTGTTCCTATAGCCTAGGTGGCTTGGTCTCGAGTATTCACCAAGAGTACGGGCTCTTGGCGGGTCATTTGGTGGTGGGTTGATGAATGGTAGTGGGTTATCACCTTCCATGATGAAAAGTGATAGGGTTACGAACAAAAGTCACGAAGAAGGGGATAGACTAAGAAGGCTAAAAATGAGAAAAATTTACTTGATAGGAATCAAGCAAAGAACCTAAACGAGGTGGATCGCTAACTAGCTATTCTATTCCCAGCCGCGCCAAAAACTTGATAACGCTACACGCGTCGTTCGGGGTCAAGGAAACTTCCTTTTCTTCGAGCAAGTTTTATAACACCCTAGGCGGTGAACCTAATCGTTGTAGTGTAGTAATTAGGGTAAGCCACGGTATTGATATCGTTCTCTGGGGAATAGGAATGCTAGTAAGGAGTTACTACGCTAAGGTTAAGGTTGAGGAAGATTATTTTTTATCTTTTTATGTTTTATGAAAGGGAAAGGTACGAATCTCGGGTTTTGGATTTGGGGGGTTGGTATTTCTTCCGATTACTCTACTATTATCTAATTATCTAAACTAAGGTTGTGGGAGTCTATGTCTAATTAATGTGTGCTCGTATGATAGTTTAAAGATGTGTTCACATAGTTTGTATTACTCCTTAATTATCTCCTATTGATGGTTGAGTGTCACGTCTTATTCTTAATTGCGTTATGTGTCTAAAGTTGTAGGGTATGCGTTTCTCCCTAACTCTTTGAACTTACCAAAGGGTCTTGTCTACAAACCCACTAGGGATGATAAACTCCTACTCTAAGGCGCTCTTTGGATGGTTTAGCCTACAACTACTCAGGTAATTATATTCTAAGGTTCACAAAGATGAATCAAGCATTAAGTACACAACGAATGACCTATCGCATTACTAGATCATTAATCAACTAAGATAAGAAACAACCAATCAATATTCAATAATTAAGTTTCATACTTCCTAAGCAAACACACAAGTAAATTAGCGGACATGGAGAACATGCAAGCATACACACAAATAATCAAAGACATAATTGAATTAATGAAGTAAAGACTTATCTTGATGTAAGATAGGGTTTAAAACCCTAAAATCTGTACAAGACACCTTAGGTTCGGTTTTAGGTTTTACTCCAAAGACTCTCCACACAAAGACGAAAAATTCGGATTCTATATATAAGATTACAATTGCGACGGCGTCACCTTATGTTTAGTGGCGCCGCCGTGTCGCCGTCATTAGGGTTTCGTCTTGGCCACGTTAACCTTGCGACGGCGTCACCTTATGTCCGTGACGCCGTCCTCTTGACTTCGGCGTCGTCGGATTGCATCTAGGCCGTCCGAGTAGCGACGGCCTACTCTTTCACAACTAGACGTCGTCACTTGAAAATACGAGTTTTGGGTTACGGACCGTCACAATAATTTTGGGACGGCGTCGCCATTAACACCGACGCCGTCGCCTTCTACTTTCAAAGAGCGTGAGTGTCTCGATTTTGACTTTGGCCATTTTCTTCATATATTCGCCTTTTCGTCCAAATAAGTGCCATTCCAGCATTTTGCCTTCAAGAGACCTAAAAAGTGAAAAAGGAACGATATTAAGCAATAACGGATACAAAAGTGATCAAATAAGGACTTAAACGACCCCTCAAAATGGTACCTTTTAAAACCTTATCATCAAACATAAGACATTAGAGCCAACTAAGTCTTCCTCAAACATTTGAAAGCATCACACTCACTCATGGCCTACCTAGGATATATTTCAAAGCGCTTTTGACTTATCAACTCATCAAAACTCACCATATTTCCGCTCCAATGCTCACACATTATTTATCACATCTCATAACACTTAGTTAGACATATCCATCAATTTTAGCAAATTGGTTTTAATCACCTTTTGACTCAAAATTAGGCTCAAAACTAGTTTTTCATTTTCTCTTCATTTTTAAGATTTTAGTAAATTTTTCTTAAGGCTTCATCTGACTTCTAGGACTAAATTCCACCATCTTTTCATCTCAATTCAAATGATATCTTTCTCAAGCACTTAGTTAGATTACCTAAAGTGAACTCTCATACCCAAAACCATCATTAAGCACCATCACCCCTTATGGTTGAGCATTTAAAACATCCACCACTCAAGACTTCCAAATTAAGTCAAAACCTCGAGATGCATAAGTACTAGACCTTTCGAAAAGCATAATTATTTCACATAGAGTCTGTCTGACAGACGGATCCCTGGTTTATAACCAGCCGGATCCCTGGTGAGAGGGATCCGCGGGAACCGTGGCTGCAGAAAGCTTAAATCAACTTCCTTCTTCAATTTTAAGCTACCTTTTGGTTATCTAACCACTTTTACCTTGCATTTGTTATCTCCCTAGAGCTGATCAATATCCTAAGTGAATGCTTAATCCTCTTAGTGGCCAAGAATTTAATTCCCTAATTCAAATTACCCTTTATAAATCAAACACTCTTAAAGGTTTAGTCATCACTCTCACCTAGCTCTCAAAAATCAGTAGTTAGAAGCTCATACTGCATTTTTACTTTCATCATGACCAAAGCTCATAGCAACAACTCTTCAACCAAAGGCTCATCCAAAAGAAAGGGTCATATGATCCATGAAATTTCATCCACCGAATCATCTCCCGTTAGAGATAACAATGCTAGAATTCCACCTCAACAAACCAATTCAACAATTGCTAAGAGAACCGCAAGAATTAGCATTAAACCATTTGGACTAGAAAAAGGGTCATCTAGTTCAAAACCAAACATGGATAGCTCTAGCAAACCATCTAAGCCCTCATTCCTAGAGCATCGATTGCACTCACTCAACGAGCCTATTCCTTACCCAAATCTCTATCCATTAGAGCATTCACCACCGAGAACCTCCCACTCACCAACTTTCTCGTTAAATAGGGAACCACCCACAACACCGAATAGTCCATCATGGGAAACAAGGAATAATCATGGACATGATCATATGGAGGAATTTCCACTACCACCACCCTAACCTTTAGTAGAACCTCATCCCACACCTCAAAATGAAACCCCACAATCATTCGTAGAGCCTCCTCAAAACATCCATTTTCCTCCGGTTCCCAATCAAGACAATAATTGCTCAAATTGTCTAATCACCCAAGGACTTGTTCAAGAAGTACGAAATGAGTTACATTTCATGTTTAATCATCTTCTTGAAAGATTGGACCAAATCAACAAGTCTACTCATCCTTAGACTCAAGCACTTTGTTGCATTCTAAGCTTTAGTAACTTATTAGTAGAAAGTGTATGGCTAAATAATTCCCTTAGTTTTAGAGATTTGTTGATCGTCTCGTTGTTTTATTGAATGATAACTTGTTTGCCATATTTCTATGAGCATATATTTGTTGTTTGTATACATATCTTGATCTTATATTCAGCATTGCTTGATATATCACCTCTGCTGAATAACCTGTCACCAGACAGACGGATCCCTCCAAAATGCCTAGACGGATCCCTCCACAAAGGGAACCGTGGGATCCGTGGTACAGAAGAGCAAAATTCTACTAACATTATTATTTGCAGGAAATTATGCCCTATACTCTTGCTTTCTAACCTTTGTTTTGTAGATTTTCAAAATACACATGAAGAATTTGCCACCATAAAGCTAGGGGGAGCTTTGTGTCAAACCATATTGCAAAACCATTTGCAACATAATCCTTATTTGGATTATACATCATGACACCCCATTGCAACGTTGCAATCTTCAAGGGGGGAGCATTTTCTTCACAAGGACGAACCATTTGCAAACATAATTGCAATACATTAGCTTACTTATTTTGTTACTTGACGCCCTCACAAAGGGATGGACTCGTCAAGGGGGAGTTAAGACGAGAACCATTCCCATAACTTGCTCACTTTACATTTTTTTTTATTATTACATGTTTTTCTTAAAACTTTGTGTTAGTTTCTTTTCGACGCTCTTTTTGTTTCGACAAAAAGGGGGAGAAGAGAGTAAAAACTCCAACTCGAACTTTTACGAATTTTAGCTTTTCCTTAAAATAATTTTATGTTTTATCATCAACAAAAAGGGGAATATTGTTAATACAAATAAGCCGTAAAAACGTTTATTTATATTTTACGATCTTCTAATGTTTTGTCGATAACAAACGTAAAATCATTTTAACGAAACAAATAAAATACGTAAATAGTTTGAGCCAATAGTTTTCTAACACACTTACGCTTTCACATAAAACACTAAAATAAGTATAAGTGATTTTATGATTTAGAGATACATATGTATAACAACTAGTGTTTACATATTGGGCTAAAATACACATAACTAGTGTATACTAAAATGGGTAAAAACTAACAAATGGTATTGACCCATAACCCATGGTTTTATCCAAACCACTTAACTAAGTACATTGCATCCATGAGATACATTGTATCTAGTTTAAGACCCATGGATCAACCCATAACCCATGACCCATGATCCATAACCAAAATACCCATGGGTAAAGAGGAGCGTCCCATGGATCCCTAGCTTTACGCTAAACGGATCCCTTGTGGGAGGGATTCGTGGGATCCGGGGAACAGTAAGATTTCTCCTCTATAAATAGTGAGCCATTTCTTCCTTTTGCTTTGCCACTCTCACACATACTTTCCCCAAGTATTGTAACTCTCTAACCACTGATCCTAAGGGATCTTTCTATGTAGTTTTGTCTTTTGTTTTTGTGTGATTCTCTAGGTTCCTCTTAAAGGCGAGATCACCACTTCTTGAAGTCGAGCAAGCTCAAGTACATGAGTTGCCATGCTTCGTCATCATCAAGACAACTGAGGTTCTCTTGTTGATAGTTCTTTCTTCCTCCGTAGATATGGTATGTTGAAGGCATTAGTGAAAGATGCCGAAAGAGTCAAGACTAAAGCATTAGTGGAAGTTGCTTAACGTCCGTGTCAAAAGCATTAGTGAAGAATGCTAAAGGTATCAAGACGAAGGCATTAGTGAAAGGTGCCAAGCGTTGTGTCAAAGGCATTAGTGAAGGATGCCTAGGAATCTAATCAAGTGGCATTAGGGAAGAATGCCTAGGTCGTATAATCGATGAGGTGCATCGTTATACATATAGTATTAGTTTATTTCCAAGGATGGTGATATCCTTGATGGTGTTGTAATAAGGAGTGGATCTCCTTGAGATTAGGTGTTATGTTGTGTTGGGTAGTAGTTCCTCCATAGTAATGGAACTAGGTACTTAGCCTAGTACCTAATAAAGGGTAGGCGACGTTTTGATAGGTGTGGTTCACCTTGGAGTGAAAGAACCCGGTGGTTAGCCTAGTACCGGAAAAAGAGTAGGTGACGTTGTGAAGGCTTCTCCGCCATAAGGAGATTGGTGTCGTGTAGTGTTTACTAACTCTCAAGTAGGTGACTCGGGGAGTGGAGTAGGGCAAGGAAGGTGTCCTTGTAGCTGAACCACTATAAATACTCGTGTCGTGGTTATGTGCTTCTTACTCTTTCTCTTTCATTACACTTTTATTTATCTATCTATCAACGTCCAACATACACATCTAAATAGATTAACATAAGTTGATCTAAATGTTTTAAAACGAAGTAATCGGTAAAACTATTCAACCCCCTTCTAGTTTTCCACAATGTCCATCTATCAATATCCAACACACGATCTAAATGGATTGACATAAGTCGATCTAAATACGTTAAAACAAAGTTTTAATCGGTAAAACTATTCAACCGCCCCCTTCTAGTTTTCCACAATTGGTATCAGAGCTTCGTTACCAAGTTTCTTAGAGTATGTTGTACTTTAAAAACTTGATACAATCTGTGTATGTTTGAAAACTACAAAGAAGGAAATTTCTTAAAACAAAAACTATGTTTCAAGAATTTTTTTATATTGGATGTTGATTAGATGATAACACTAATCCGTTTATTTTGTTACATCTTATTTTGTCTTACAAAATTCACTAACCTTTCTTGTCATTTTGTTTAGTTAATCCCAAAATAAGCAGACCATCAAGATTCTTTGGTAATAAGAAAACTTTCCTTTAAAATTTGTCCAAACCTATTACCAAGTAGATCTCGAAGAAACCGGAGTTGTCCACTAATAATACTCGTAAAAAAGGACACTCAAATTGCAATAGAGGTATGACTTTCATAAGGCTTATCTCTAAGTAATATTAGTCAAACATGTGTCTGCTTGCATAATACTAAATGGGAAATTATGTGTTTATTGTTTTTTTCTTTCATATAAATATCTAAACATATTTATATGATATACGTGGTTTCGTTAGAAAAACTTCATGCATACTTGTCATCGTCCGTCTAAACCTAGGTATATCAATATGTGTTGTCTAAATACAAATAAAACAAAACACAAATCTCAAAAATTCCTCTTTCCCCATAAAACTCCCCCCGAACGTCAAACCCCTTACCAACAAATCCCATTTTTCAAATCTTCCACTTTCAAAAATCTCACACACTCACAACTTCATCTTCTTCATCATCTAATTGCGAAAAATCCAAACCAAGGAAGATCTTCGTAATCATGGTCTACATCGCTCTTGTGATGATCATCATCTCGCTCATCGCTCTCGTGTTTCCCATGATCAAATTTTCACATGGAGACACGTTCTTTGTTTTATTGATCTACATTTGTATCATCTATCCTATCCTTTGTATTGCTTTAAGTATTGAAATGAAATATAATTGATGTCGTAGTTTTTCTCGTTCCATTCTTGCATAAAATGCTTTCCTTTTATTGATCGTGCATTCAAAACCCCAATGTTTTTAAAACTATTAATGTAAGTTCAAAAATTAACACTAGCTAAAGCAAATTTCATTTTGTAACACATGAGTTATAAAAATAGAACCTACGTCAAAACAAATTTCTACCAAATCTGCAAATCTCCCGGATCCCTGAATCTTAACTGGCCGGATCCCTTTTAAAAGGGAACTGGCAGAACCGGAGGAACAGATGACAGAAACTCATGCATTATTTTCTTTTTCCCACATAAACACCATAAAATCATCTCATGAAAACTTACTATAAAAGGAAAAATTTCACTAGATGTCAAAAAAGGAGTGATTTAAATATAGGAGTGCCATTGTTAATAAAATAGAATAGAAAATAAAAACGCTAGGAGATCCTATCACTTTACTAAAGTTCAAAACTATGATTAAAATACTTAAAAGTGTTACCAATCAAAAACGCTCATACTCTCGAAGTTTTACTATGTACTAACATACTCATGTAAAATATTCGTTCCATGTCTATAGGTCTCAACATGTCTCATGAGTATGACTTAGATCATCAACTTACTTATGTCTACATTCCAAACATATCTCTTGAACCTAACACCCATTGCAATCATGTTCGCGGGTTCAATAATCTTGAAACTCATTTCTTTCATGAAGGACATGTTGCTAACTCACCTCTAATCTTCCAAGAAGGTATCAATACCTCATTCCGCACCATAGGACTAGAAGGTTTTCTCGGGATTAACGAGAAAATTTGTCCTCGGTTTGTTTGGGAATTCTTCCGTCAAGTTGAGCTCGTTCGTAACGAGGATCGTTCTCTATCACTATGGTTTTGGATCAAAAACCAAAAGTTTGTTTTGACTCTTGAGCAATTTGCTTACAATCTCCGAATTCCAAATTATGGACAATGTGCTTTCACTGAAGATTGGTCCCTTGATTCTCTCTTTAACTATCATGAAGAAAATAGTCCATACTGTTCATACATACCCTCTCCTCAAGAAATAACTCGCTTTCTATGCACTCCTCAACATTCCAACTACTCAAATCCAAACATAATTCATATACGTGAACTCTGGGATGATCTTAAACCTCTCGCAGTCATCCTACGTGAAAATGTTTGGAGTCTTACAGGAAATTGTGAGATACTTCCCGCATGTTGTGCTCACATGATTTACTGTCTCCTAACTCAACAACCATACAATATTGCCTACTTCTTCGCAAGGCGAATTGTAAACCTCCAAGGCAACAAGAACAAACTAATACCATATGGGATGTTCTTGACATGCCTTTATCATCATATCATGTATCATCCACAATTTCAAAGCCCTCAATGTTCACTTGTGAATAAAATGATGGAACCTCTGAATGCATCTCTCATCACTTCATTCTTCATTCCTGAATCATCAACTGCTCACAACCCACTTGTCGATCCATCAAACGAAAACAACGAATAATTAAAGTTAGCTTATGAATAAAAGATTTCCTTTAGAATATCAATCCTTAAGCTTTATCTCAATTCACCAATGTAACTTGATCACGTCTATGAAATAGTTGTTTGTTGATCATTTACTATGTCTTACTTGTATACATGTATGCCTACTATACAGATCATTAGTTCCAAAATTCGACACTTGGAACAAAATTTTGCAAACATTATGTTAAGGAATCAGTCCCAGATGCCGGATCCCTGGGCTATAACTAGCCGGATCCCTCAAGTAAAGGATCCGTGGGATCCGGGTGGACAGAAGTGCACCTTTTAGCTTCCTTACATCAATCCAACCTTCCAAACCTTATTGGACTAGTTAAGCATGCTACATTAGGATCACTTAAACTTTCTTTAGGCTCAGTTGATCTCACATTCACTCATGGATGACTTAGGATCATATTCAAGGTGTTTTTGATTTATCACTACTTCAAAACTCACCATCTTTCCTCTCCAATGTTGACACATTGTTCCTATCATCCCAAAACACCTAGTTTGATATTTCTCTCAATTTTAGCAAATTGATTTTAGTCATCTTTACCTTAAAATGCTCTAAAAACTAGTTTTTCATTTCTTGTGATTTTTAAGGAATTTTCTAAATTTTACTTTGATCACCATCTGGTCTCTATGATCATTTACCATCCTCAAAACTCTTAGTGTCATCCTTGATCACTCATTGGTGTTCATAAAAACTCAATTTCTTTCCATAAAGTCATCATTAGCTATCCTCACTCATTATGCTTGAACATTTAAGTCCTATACCATTTAAGATAACCGAGGAAACTAAATCACTCAAGATATGTAGGTTCTAGACCTTGCTAGAACCTCATCACTCTTTTCCTTGGCTTCTGAGAGCCGGATCCCTAGATTATAACTAGCCGGATCCCTCAAAGGAGGGATCCGTGAGACCGTCTGCACAGACTGCCTAATCTTACTTGATATAACCATTTCAAACCCTCTTTAAAAGGGATCCGGCTAGTTAAACTTTAGGGATCCGTGGATCTGCAGTGACAGAGAAATGATCTTGACGTAAGATAGATTTTTATAACTTTTAGGTTTATAAAGGAAGTGTGTTTTAGACAATATTTACTACTTAAGCATGCATTGTAGATTTCAAAAGTATGTTAAGTTTAAAGATACGAACGAAAAGGAAAATGACAAACACATTATGAGAAATAAACGGGATAAACTAAGACATTAGTAATATTTCATTTCAATGCTAAAAGCAATAAAAAGGATTGGATATATGATACAAATGTAGATTAACAACACAAAGTACATGTCTCCATGAGAAAACTTAATCATGGGATACACGAGAGCGATGAGTGTCAAGACGATGATCATGAAGGCGATATAAACCATGATGATGAGATTTTTCCTAGGTTTTGATTCGAAAAGAGATGAGGAGGAAGATGAAGTTTGAATGAGAGGTATTTTGAAAGTGGAAGATTTGAAATGTGAGGTTTTGGTGGAGTTGACAAGCGGAAGGGGTTTTTATGGGGAAGGAGGAATTTTTGAGATTTGTGGTTTGTTTTATTATTAGAGAGGTTTAATTTTTGGATTAAGAGAACACATATTTATATACCTAGACTATAGATGGAAGGAAAACACGTATGCAAGAAAAGTTTCCTAACGAAGCCACGTATAATACTAGAGCATATGAGAAAAAAAAAAATAATCATATAGGTTCCTATGCAAGCATACTTATTATAAGCTAATGTTATTTAGAGATAAGTTTTTAAGAAAGTCATACCTCTAATGCACTTATGAGTGTCCTTTTCTTTTGACAAGAAAATGTCAATAGACAACTCCGGTTCCTTCAAGATCTAAGTGGTAGTTTAAGATACCTATTAGGAGAGGTAATATTGTTACCAAAAAATTCCTATGGCTTGATTAAAAGGAGCTTAACAAAACAAAATGACAAAAAAGGTTAGTGCATTTTTGTAAAATAAAATAAGAGAAAAGAAAATATAATGTTGTCATTTAATCAACATCCTACAAAAGTGTTTTTAAGACATGATGTTTGTTTTTGTAAAATCCTTCTTTGTAGTTTTCAATCATACACGGATCATATCAAGTTTTTAAAGTACAACATACACTAAGAAACTTGGTAACAAAGCTCTGGTACCAATTGTGGAAAACTAGAAGGGGGTTGAATAGTTTTACCGATTAAATTTTTGTTTTAAAATATTTAGATTGACTTATTTCAATTTATTGAATGTGTGTGTTGGATGTTGATAGATAAGTATAAAATAAACTATGCAAAGATAAAGAGTTAGAAGCACAAAACCACGACACGAGTATTGATAGTGGTTCGGCTATAAGGACACCTTTCTTGCCCTACTCTACTCCCCGAGTCACCTACTCGAGAGTTCGTAATCACTACACAACACAAACTCCTTGTGGCGGAGAAGCCTTCACAACGTCGCCTACTCTTTATCCGGTACAATGCTAGACACTGGGTTCTTCCACGAGGTAGAACCAAACCTATCACAACGTCGCCTACACTTTATCCGGTACAAGGCTAGATACCGAGTTCCATTGCTAAGGAGGAACTACTATGTGACAACTCATAATTTCAGGTCATTTTACAAACTTTGAAATTTTCACTATTTATCTCAGGAAATTACTATTCACTGGTTACTATTCATCATTTTACTATTCATCGTTTTTTAGACGGTTTGAGACTTTGAGAGGTTATTTCAAAATTTTACTATTCATTCCCGGAGAAAAATCACTATTCATGATTCACTATTCATTGTATTTCGTAAACTAGGTTTACGAGTATCAAATACGCGTAACCTTAAGGGTTAAGCTGCGTATTCATGGAACATCATTGAGAACATTTCATATAGACTAGAGTTAGTCTACATATCATCAGTAACATTATTTTCAAATTAATTTATGCATGGGTTTGCATATTTCATTAACGTATATTTATTTATTAAATAAACGCTGTCGCACGATCATTTATTTTGAATAATTGATCCGAAACTTCCAACAATTGTCCGATATATTTTATACTCATTCTAAGACTATAAAATTATATTATTAGTTTACCGATGTTTTGAATTTATTTTGGTATATATATATATATATATATATATATATATATATATATATATATATATATATATATATATATATGACGGTTTAAGTAAATTCAATTCGATAAATATTTATTCACTCAATACTTGCGAGAAATGCATTTTTATAATTTTTATGACTTCAATATATTTCATTTTGTTCCACTAAAATCGATTTCTAGCTAACGCTACACTAAATAATTAACTACATGTACAAAATATACAATATACATAACTTTATATACATTTAATCCTCAAAAATACACCTCATCCCCCCCTAATACCCTTGCCGACCACAAACACCCCTAGTCACCATTTTATAAAAATATCTTGATTTGATAAATGTACACCTATTCATATTTGTTTAAGATATTTGTATTTTACTAATTGTTTACCAAACAAAACACATACAACACATACTTTCAAGATGTAAACAAATCAAAACCTTCTCCTTCTTCTCCATATGGATCGACCAAAGCAAGAACATCAAGGAGAAACCAAAAAATTTTCATGATCCATGTGTTAAACAAGTCTTAGTGATAATCTAGTTAAGGTTTTGAAATAAAAACCTCAAGATTATTAAGTTTACTTTGCTCAAAAATTCATCATCACTCTAGTAAGTATCTAATAAATTTTTACTACTCTTTCATACTCATTCTTGATATATATTTATGATCTAGTACAAAAATATGCAAGTATCATATGTATTTATACCACTTTTGCATGTTTTTATTTCATATTATAAGTTTTAATCATCCTATAATTATTCCCTTGAAACATATCATTGTTGTTGGAAAATTTAGTGCACTTGTGGGATTAGTTCACACCTTGTAATGGGTTAGGAGGTACGGAGTGTACACCCATAAGGTCCCTGAACACCCTGACTCTAATAGTGGTTTGTATTGGTAGTGCTAGTAGAAAGTCGCTTGTGGTTTCCATCGATAAGCAAGTGTTTCCAGCGATAAGCGATGTTTCCATCAAGCGGTGTTTCCATCGAATCGGTGTTTCCAGCAAGCGGTGTATCCACTGATAGTGCTATGAAAGTACTGATGATAGTACTGCTTGTAACGGGCTTTGACCTATTCAAGTGGCAATTATAACTGCATAATGACCACGTTTAATTGGTCATGTAACCACTAACGGCTATAATGGGGATAATTATGAGGCTATTAATGGGCCGATTAATAATCATAATTCCATTGGACTAGTCAAGAGTATTATCCTATAAATAGGACATCTGATTATGCATGATATATACGCAGAAAACACTAAACACTTATAAGCGAAAGGGTTATTGAATTGTGCCTAATTCTATAACTACATTTGGTCTTATCCCAAGTAGATATTCGTGTAACCCAGGCATTAGGGTCGAATAGTTTACTTTGGAAAGTGATCACACGATTCCAAGTGATATCCGATAACCACCTAGTGGTATTTGTTTCTACTGAATAGTTGCTTGTTCCTGCTGAAGTTGATTATCTTACCCTGTTCTGGGAGCTACTACACCAACAATCAAAGTAAACTATTTTTGTGATAATCAATGGCAACCGCCGCAATGAACACATCGCTCAAACTTTGCTAAAATTTGGACAAGTTTGAAGGGTGGACTTTAGGAGATGGCGGAAGAAGATGCACTTCCTGCTTTGTCAAGTCCGAGTGTGGTGTATGTGCTAACCACTCCTATTCCGATGATGGTGATGATGCTACCGTGGAGCAGATCAGGAGGAGGAGCAAATGGGAGAATGATGACTACATATGCAGAGGTCTTATTCTGAATGGTATGTCTGATTCTCTGTTTGATATTTATCATAACTTTGAATCTTCCAAAGAACTGTAGGATTCCTTGGATGCCAAATATATGGCTGAGGATGCATCAAGTAAGAAGTTCCTTTGTTAGGTCACTAGTTTTACAAACACAAGTATTATAGAAAGGAGATGAGGCGATTGAACAAGTATCAAACACACACACACACACAATACAATATACGGTTAGGCGTAGGAGGTGAGTGAAAGAAAAGAACTTGAACAACCAACCCTCAAATGAGGGTTTACAAGAGTATTTATAGAAGGAAGCTAGGGCAACACTCCTAGTTCCCATCCTTTCTTATGTGGGCTTGGGCCTAAACATGGGCCTTCTACATAAGCTAGACCTTAAACAAACATAAAGGCCATAATAAAGCTACCTATTACATATGAAATATAAATACTTGAAATCTTGTTTAGGAGTGATTCCAACAATCTCCCCTCAAGTATATATGAATGTAAACGGTGAAGGCGTTGATGTAATAGTAGCTCGACGTCTTCGACATTCTTCTTTCTTGTGAGAGGAATTTCCTTGATTCGAACAATCTCCCGGTGTAGAGATAGTTATCTTTGAGCAGTTATGCTTTGACGTCATCTTTAACTTTGTTCTTTGATCATTGTTTTTTGTGGCGAAAGTGATAGTATGTTGTTGTTCGCATCGGTCTCCTCAGTGCGTCACCGCTCCGGTGTCTACGTCATTCTTCAACATGCTCACACGCTCGTTGACGTTGGAATTCAATACTAATGAAGTTCTTTAAGTCTTTAACTTTGTAGATTCTTTGGCTTGACGAAGAATCATTCAGCGGTTGTGTTGCTTTTGGATAGAACTTCCATTAGTGATGATGTTGGCGTGAGCATGAGAAGAATCAAGACGATCATTCCGCCCCGAGCTTCCATAAGAAGAAAACATGTCAAACGGTTAGTAATAAGCGGTTTCCGGCACTTACAAGTTTGAACTTTGAGAGTGTTAACAAAGATAGTGTGAAAACACAACTCTAATTCTTACAAAGGCCGTTCTGAACTGGAGTCCCACAAGTGAGATAACGCGATGTATCAAGTACATCTACAGTTCAGATGAGTCGCCGAGGTACACCAAGCATCACCTCACGATCGTAGACCGTTTGAGACACACTCCGCGTAATCCACGGGAGTTACCGAAGTGACTCTTTGTGGTCGTTTGATGTTGACCCGGCGGGAGTTTCCATTCAATCACCGAGGATCACGGATGTGAACCTCTCATAAATGTTCTCGACAGATTGCTAAGATCGTGAAGGACTCGATATGAACCATCGATAATCTTATTTGTTGATCATCAAGCGATTAAATGTCAAGTGTTCCTAAGAGATCTTTTGATGAATCTCGTGGCTCTAGACTCAATAGTGCATTTTGGTTTTCCGAGCGGAGACTAGGAGAGGGTCTCCTTCTTCAATACCGGCGATCTCTAAGAGAAAGCCAATAGTTTACGTAGGGTTCCTGTGAGAATGAAACAAGCTTCGCTGAGAGAAACTTGAGTGGCTAAGAAGGTTTAGTGCGTGCGTCCTTTGGGTCCATGACGACTTTTAATCTTCAATACCGGTGTCAGTGGTGTGACCAAGAGTATATGAATTGAACCCTGTTATGCGCCCTAAGTTGAATAACTGAGGGCTGTTTCTTTTCACCCTTTACTTTACATTTCTTTTGATTCTTCAACTCCTTCTTTCTCCGATTCTCATTTTCTCCTTTTACAATCATTCCTAAGGACTTCTAACACTAACTAATGGTAGTGTCCTTGGGTAGATCCTCCGGCTCTGGCGGATCATAGGACAGTTATTCCTAACCTTAGTCACCTTATAACTCCATGACTAACCTATGTTTGCCATTAAAACCATCAGATGTAAAAATATCTCTCAAAGGGTTTGTAAATGAAAACATGTTTGAACCATCGTGAGAGATATGGTTTTGCATAAATACTCCCCTCCACATGTGCTTAATAGTTTTAATGGTTAAATGCACGGTGAGGAAAGAGCGCACTTTTGAATTGATCCATGAAGATAGACAATCCCCGCGAGACACGGTTACGTTGCATAGTTAAAGAGTTACATTGTCGACTTTTAGGTGACAACTAGCTCTAATAACTACCTTGAAGGTGTAGACAAACCTCGAAGGTTGTCATACCGTCGAGTTCATGTCTATCAAGAGTTTCTCGAATGGTACTTTCTACTTGGACAAGTCCTTTGCGAGATACGTTTACATTACTAGCGAACTAGCTTGAAATTATTACCCATCCAGGACAAGTCTTTTCGAGTTACTAACAGTTTAGTACCGTTAATTTGTTGGTTAAGTCTGAGGTACACTGATTCATTTGCATTTTGCACAACATATTTCTTATCACACAAATTTTCTCCCCCTCAAAAATGGCATATAAAATGTTATTTTTGAACGATTTGAGAATAAATATGACCATTTCGAGTGTTTCGGGAAGATGACCACTATGAACAATTTGTGAACAAAGTTTTAATTCAAATACTCCCCCTCAACTAGTGATATAAACTGTTGAGGTTTTGAAAAATCATATGGGGAAGTACTTGTGTTTTTGAACAAAACCTTGAAAAATGAAAGGTTTGATAGGTTTTACTCAAAAGTAAGAAGCTTTCGCTCCTTTTATAAGGATTGTGGCACTGAGGCGTACCACACGGTCCTTTCTTGACAATTACGGGTTGTACACTGTTATGTGTGCACAAGCCATCGACATATATAATTATACATCCAAATATGTAATGAAAGAAGCAATTCAAGGGTACCGGAAGTGCGGTGATGTTCCAGTGAGCGCAAAGGCGTTGAAAGCGGTTATGTTAATCTGGGTCGACCACCAACATATCTCTCCAATCGTCTGAATCGATCCCGTCTCGAACAACCTTTCATCAATCATTGTGAGGATTCGTCTCACATCCCTCCTTTCCGAGAATTCCAGTAGCTTAGAGACCCAATTTTCAGCGATATCCTTCAACCTCGTACGCCAATCCATCCCTAACAGATTCAAAGTATGATCCCGAATTTCGAAGTTCACTACACGCCATTAAGCGGTTTCTTTGAAGTTCACTGCGGTAAACAACTCGAATGGTTTGTCGATGAGCGATATTGAGTTAGGCGATTGATGTCGGGAAGATCAAGCGTTGGAGGAGTGAGGTTGACACGCGTCGATAAGATTCAACGACCGGTGGATATCTTCTACACGCTCTTTGATCACGATGCGTCTAATGAAGATGAGAATTGACTTGATAAATTCACGTTGAACTTGATCGAGAATTGTCTCATACGACCACTGCACTTTGGCAAGGTACATGTCTTTGATGTCGTTGAGGACAAATTCTCAAAGTCACTTCGGAGAATGCATAGTCTGCTCATCTTGTCGTTTGACTATGATATTCTTCAAGAAGGTGTAGTCCCACTTAGACTTGAGATCAACGTGTTTGATGGCCACGATGTCCTTAGAACTCAGACATCGCGTGTTGAGACTTCGAACAAGGAAGCTTCGTAGTAGATTCTTGACGTTCGTGCCAATGATGAATCCCATACAATGCATCTTGGTCGTATTCTTGCACGTTGTCAGAAAACAAGCGATTTGCACGTTCCTCGATAGCTATGCAGTTTGAGTAAATAGCCACTGGGAATGGAAGAGTCAACGATGTAGCGTATTTTCGCGAACCATCGCTACCGTGTAAAAGAAAATCCAGGTCTCTGTTAAAGAAGTATAGAAAGGGAATCCGTGGTTCATCTGTTTGGCCAATGGTCGGTAGGGGTTTGGTCCAATCGGTGTAGTATGGAGGGTTGTCCCTTTGTGTGAAGTCAATGTTTGCTTCCGGATTGAGCCAATCCATGTTGTTAGACATAGCTCGAGCGATGTTCTCAAGATGATATTCGACCTCGAGGGTGCTTTCAGAGATGTCTTTTAGAAGTTGAAACGCTTCATTCTTGATTCGCTTCAACTCAGATTTCGTCATTTTCTTCACATGGAACTTTTCTTGCAAAAGTTTTGCGTGCTCCAATGTAGAACCGTCTACCATGTCTTGACCTTCATCAGGGTAGGGAGTTTGAATGACAAGTGTGGAGAAAAATTCAAACTCTTCGGTTTTATCGTCATCTAGCCATGATACGACATCAGGCTGAGTCGTCTTTTTCTTCTTTTTGGAAGGCCTTGATGATGATTCTGGTTTCTGCACTTGTTTGGGTGAGGTGGGTTGTTGGAGGGGCTCAAGGACCTCTTCATCGTCACCACCCGTATACTCAAAGTAATCACTGTTTTTGAGAGCAGGGGTGGTAACTCGGAATCGTCCCGAGGTTTATCGAAGAGAAGAGCGAGGTGGAGGAGACTTTTGTTGAGAAGAAGTCCGTTGTAGAGGTGGCATCAAGAAGATTCACCGATTTCTTCGACGTTTAGATGCGAGTCCTTGTCCTTATCATCGCCATCTCTTGGCCGTTTGGGTTGATCGGTGATTCCTTGCATGATGATCCGAGTTGAAAAGCAAGTAGATCTTGAAAATTTAGCTTCATCGAAGTAAACGTTCGGATCCCTTTGACATTTGCATCACTAGTTTAGCGATTAACCGTAGTTCGAGAGATCGACTTCTTTGGCCATTGTATGTTTAACCAATGCGACGATGTTAGGGTGAGTTGTCCGAAAATACTTCTCTAGTCACACCGGGACAATGTCGAGAAGAAACTTGTGGGTATGATCTCTTGTTGTCTTCTCCGGTTCCTTTTGGACTTTAGGAACGATATCACGAAGGTACTTGTTAGTGTAACCTTCGATCATTTCGTTCGATTCCTCTTTACGATGACTCTTCATGAACTTCTAAACAAATTCCTTTCTTTCGCATCTTGTCTTTCTCATCATTTAAGTCATCATTTGGTCGTGAAACCAATTCAGTTTTCAGTAAAGTATGTCCTTCTTTCGACTTGTTGGATGACTTTCACAATTCTTTCATGAGTCCGAGAAATCCAAGATTTAGGTGGTTTCTTCACGGATTTGGATGATGATTTGGTTGACTTCTTAGATGGTGGTGGTGATGAATGAGATGAAGAATCCGATGATGATGAGATGTGAGGAGATTCGGGTCCTTTGGTGGTTTAGAAGTTTCCTTTGTTAGCGTGTAGGACTATCCGAGCACATCGTCGTAAGCGAGATCTTTATCTTTCTCGATTTCAGTTTCTCAAAATCATATTCGATAGTATCCTCCACAAGCTTTTGTTGTTGCGAGAAGAGTGGTGGCACCGGATCCCTTATCGGGTCGATTAACCGCATCGGGATCCGGAGAGGTGGCAAAGACCACTTGATCCTCCGGGGCCACCCATTTGATCTTTAGCAAATTCTTTAGCCTTTTGAAGGTGTCGACGATTGTAAACTTCTTCCTGTATGATTTATCCAGTTGCTCTTCTTCTTCTTCGAGCTTTCATTATAGGGTACAATTCTTCGGAGTCTTCCTTTTTCTTGGACAAATGGAGGACTTGGAGGTTTTGCTCTTGAGGCGGGTGCTTGGTTGCGATTGCAGAGTAATGAACCTCTTCATCCAGATCAAGATCTTGAGCTCTCGTCCACAAGCTTTCTTTGTGGTTCAAGTGTGGGAATAGGTTCGGCTTCCTTTATGGGAACAATCCTTTTATAAGGAGGATTCCTTTAGGAAACTTCCTTTGACTCACAAGACTTGTTGCGCTTCTCGCACTTCCTCTCTCGGTTCTCCTTACAGTGTTCGGAAGATTTTTCGTCGAGATGACCAACTTTGCCTTGTCTAACCGCTTCCGAGATACCTTTTGTACGTTTCGAGCTTTCGACATCTTCGTTAGAGGAAATCGGCAACACATCACTTTGTTTCTTTGTAGACGATTCCTTGATTACGGCGGATAGAATAGGTTCTGTCAACATATCGTGATTGTCGGGGTCATTGAGCCTCTTGGGAATATCGGGATGAAGTCCAAGTGCTCTCGGATCAATAGTTTAGTATATCCGATGTAGGGAATCTTTGAGCCAAGCTTGTTGAGAAATGACATCATGTCATCCCAAATCGAGCTTCGATAGCGATGTGTTTCATGTTGACCAATGCCCAAAATATTTGCAGTTCCATGAGCTTAGGATGCTCATAGCCATCACGACCGTAAGCAGACTTGGTGATGATCATGTAGAGAGTTCTCCATGGTTGAGGAATACTCTTAAGCTCTACGTGAGAATGCTTGGTGATTACTCCCGTAGCCTCGTCATAACCGATATCGATTAAGAATTGGAGAGTGAGCTCTTCAAAGAGTGTGGCATATAGTTTGGTTGGTTCGACTTGAGAATTAGGAGAGCAACCCTTAAGTCTGCAGTGTAATGGTGACTTGTTTGTGGTTCGAGTCACCGTCACAGATCCGTCCTCTTTGACCCTTTCCATAGTGTTCCGAACTGTTGGATATAGATCTCGTGAACAGATTGCGAGTGAGTGAGCATATTTCGATACGGATGAGTCCTCGTAATATCAATAGCAATTAGACACGAAGATTACGAGCAAGTGAGGTGTCAAAGTCAACACGGAGATTATTCTTTCCTATCTTCATTGGATAGCCATAAGGATAGATATCAAGAATGGAGAGAACTTGATGCATCCACATTCATTTGTTCACCATGTCGTGATCTCGAAATAACATTAGCCAAAAGAACCAACATATCGAAAGACATAATGTTAGTCAACAGAAGGTCTTATTGTCTAGTTATTGAATGTACAATGTCAATGATTGTTACGAGTCCTAAGTCACTTGTATGTCCAACGGTCCAATGACGTCGTGAAATGTTTTGTGAGTTAGTTAACTTTAAGTTTTAAAGTTTATGTTATCACTTATGGTTCACAACATCTCAAACGTTTTAGATTTATTAGTGACATTATTGGATTTGTGACGATATGGTTAGTTTATTTACAAGTTTGTACACGTAACAATTCATAACGAAGGTATGATCCGGGCTTATCGTAGGATTGGTAAAGTTATGCGTGAGCGAAATGATATATGCGTGGCGTAAACTTACGCGTGGGATCCTAACTACGCGTAAGAAATGTTACAGCGAGGAAAAGGGGACCTTATGCGAGAGCTTACGCGTAGGCATATATTAACCTTACGCGTAAGGCTACTCGTAAGAGTTGACCTTATGCGTAGAGGTCACTGTTTACGCATATCCTTCACAGGATACGCGTAGTCCCATATGTAGAACCTTATGCGTAGAAGCTACGCGTAAGGTGATCCTTATGCGTAGAGTTACAACAACCTTGATTCTGAATTTTAAGTGTAGCAAGCCTGAAACAAAGCATCATATCATCAATTTTAACACATAACATTCATATTGTGACAGATCAAAACACAATTGCATAGTTTTAACAGTTACGCGTAGAAAAACTTACGCGTAGTCTAAACCCTAAATCTACGCGTATGAGATCTAGCCATGGAATATGCACAAAACTGATTCTGGTAGTCCTAAGATATGTTGAGAGTCTATAAGCCAAGTTATAACACTTAGTTTGTTGAGAATCAAAAATACCCAAAAGTCATGAACATTAAACCCTAATTTCAAATTGTTAGCCAATTCGTGTTTCTGGGTGGTTAGAAACCTTGGAAATCATCAATTCAACAACACAAGAGCATAACCCAACAATCTTTTTGACCAAAACACTTCACATTCAAAAATACCCAATTCGACTCATAAACCCTAATATTCAAAATTCATCAATTCGTGTTACTGGGTTTGTTTTGAGGATAGAAAACACATCATTGATGTTTTTAAAACATTTTGACATTATCTTTTAGCCACAAACACATAACACATGATCATGTGTTCTTACGCGTGTCGAAGAACACAAAATCACCCATATCGAGAGATTTGACCGTTGGATTCATTTGAAAACAAAACCAATGTTTAAAAACATGTTAGAAACATTAATCCACTTACAGATGATGATCAAAAACACAGATAGGATGAACGATTTTTAGGCGTAGGATCTTGTTAGGTTTAGAGTAATAAATGTGAAGTGGAAGTTAGGTGAAGGTATTTATTAGAGATAACTTTAACATTTTGACAGTTTTGGTCCCTCCACCTTTTCCTTTTTCAAACCAAGCCATTTAACTTCCATTTTGGTTACCAAACAAAGTTTTTTAGGAAAGAAACATGACGACACTCCCCCTCGACTTAAGAAATAATGAAAGGTTATAAATTTAGTCCGAGGAGTGTCATTTAACCAGAATGTTCACCACCATTGTAAAATGAAACAACCGAGATGTGAAAACATGCAAGTACACAGATGTTTTGAAACAGTTAAGTGAAAATTTTCTCCCCCTCAACACTTGATCGAAAAAATACTGAATTTTGAAAGATAAAAGTGTTGATGGAAGAAATGTACTTGCCATGTTGAAAGAAAGATAGATTAGGAGAATATTTTGTTGTTTTATCGGATTTTATATTTTTGTATTTTGTTTTGAAAAATTATTTACAAAAGATGTTTTGGTGTTTGATGTGTTTTTAAGTCATTTTAAGAGGTCATCCAATTCCTCTTGAGTCAAACACCTCATACCAATCCGTGGACCAACTCATTAAACCTAGCGGGAGGCAAGGCTTTGGTGAGCGATATGCCAATTGGTATTCTCACCCACAAAGTATAATTCATCGGTACCACATTCCACGTGGTCCTTGATGAAATGATAGCGAAGATCGATGTGCTTTGATTTCGAGTGCTTCTTGAGTTGCACGAGATTGCAATGGCACTGATTGTCATGAGACATCGATTCATCAAACACGTAACCATAGTCTTTGAGTTGTGTTCTCATCCAAATGACTTGAGCACAACACGCGGACATGGCTACATATTCCGCCGGTTGATGACAATGATGTACAATCCGCTTCTTTGATTGCCAAGACACCGTTTATCACCGAGAAATTGTAGAGCTCCGAGGTACTTTTCCTTGAGTCTAAGCATCCTGCGTGATCGTCTAAAAGCGATTAGTTCAAAACCGAATCCTTTGGATACGGATCCCCAAGTTAATGGTTCCCTTGATGTATCGGAGGATTCTTTTAGCCTCGAGAGGTGGGTTTCGGTTGGTCGCGATCGATAACGGGAGCATAGATAAACGGCAAAGACAATATCAGTCGCTAGTTGTTAGATACATGAGGGACCCAATAATACTTGGTATTTGGTAGGGTCAACTAATTTCCCATGTAAATCGTCTAGCTTCTTGGTATGAGTAATTGGTGTGGCATAAGTATCACGGTGTTTTCATTCCAAATTTGTTTAACAATTCAAGGGCATATTTGGATCGACTCAAGAAAATACCACGGGTGATTGATGAACTTGCAGTCCTAGAAAGAACGCGAGTTCACCCATCATGGACATTCCAAAATTTTTCTTCATTAGTTTTGCAAAAGCGATTGAAAACTTTTATGTGTAGACCCAAAATGATGTCATCCACGTAAATTTGAACAATTAAGATATGTGCCCGTGATATTGTATAAAAGAGTTGGGTCAACCAAGCCTTTGGTGAAATTATTGGCAATGAGGAAAGATGATAGCTTATCGTACCATGCCCGAGGGGCTTGTTTGAGACCATAAAGAGCTTTGTTCGGTTTGTAGACATGGTTCGGGAACTCGGGATCAACGAATCCATCGGTTGGTCGACATAGACCGTTTCTTTAAGTTGTCCATTGAGAAACGCCGCTTTGACATCCATTTGATAGACCGTCATATTCATATGAGATGCGAACGCGAGAAATATCCGAGCGACCTCAAGACGAGCAACCGAGCAAAAGATTCTTCAAAGTCTATTCCTCTTCCCGACGATAACCCTTAACAACTAGACGTGACTTGTTTCGGATGACGTTCCTTCAAAGATCCAATTTGTTTTTCCACATCCATTTTAGACCAATGACGTAGACCCCTGTTGGTCTTTCAACCAGTTCACATACTTCAAGACGTTTGAATTGGTTGAGTTCTTCCTGCATGGATTCAATCCAGTTATCTTTTGTCATTACGTCTTTAATGTTTTTAGGCTCAGATTGGCAGACAGTGAGTGCATAAATGCAATGTTCACCATCTGTGTGAAGACGTTGTCTCGTAACGACTGGTTGATTTGGGTTGCCAATAATGATTTGGGTTGAAGACGTTGACTCACACCAAGAAAGCACCTTCCTTTCTAGTCATGATATTTATGATGACCCTTCACTCCTCACATTCTATCAAAACGATGAATGTGATCCTTGGGGCAATCTTGAATGGAGAACGGAAGGAAAGGACGGACCTGAGTACACCATCCGTGATCCTTTTGAAGAAAAACTCGGGCAGTTCACCATGGAAGGGGCTGCACTCTTGAAAGGTCTTGAGGAGTTTATCCGAGAGCAGCAAGCTGAATTAGAAAGTCAGTTCACTAATCTTCACAAAAGAATGAGTGGACCCGGCCCAGTCCTTCACGATCCAACTTGCGCAATCACTACTCGATCGAGAGCTCTCGCCAGGATCCCCACATCCCAACCGTAACCCCATCACAAGGGAACCCGAGTTAGGAAATGAGGCGATTTCCACACCTCTTCCAACTCCTCACGATCCTCCCCCACAAACACCAGCTCAACGACCAACTTTTTCACGGATTCCCTATCCCTCTCGTCTAAGGAATCAAAAGGCTGAAGAAGACAATGAAAGAATATTGTCTTACTTGAAACAAACATCCGTTAACATACCACTCCTTGATGTATTCTATCATATCCCTAAATATAGTAGATACTTCAAGAGGTTGATATCTAATCGGAAAAAGCTTGAAGGATTGATATCATTAGGGAAGAATGTTCACTATCATCCAAAAGAGCATGCCCAAGAAGAAGGAAGATCCGGCGGTTTACCATTCCTTGCTCTATAGGGCGCTTTATGAAAACGCCTTGGCGGATCTTGGGGCAAGCATTAACACGATGCCTCACTCCATGTTTCTTAAGCTCGGATATTCGTGGCTTAAACCAACTAGGATGAGTATCCAATTAGTGATCGATCAATCAAATATCCCATCGGAGTTTGTGAGAACGTTCTTGTAAGGGTGGGGAATTCAAATTTCCAATCGATTTCGTAATTTTAGAGATGGAGGAAGATAATTCCGTCCCAATAATCCTTGGAAGACCCTTCTTGGCTACACTCGTGCCATCATTGATGTTCATGATGGTAAGCTCATTTTACGAGTAGGATCCGAGAGCTTGACCTTCGACATTAAGGATTCTATGAGACATTCTTCTTCCTGCGGTCGCCCCGTATATTTAGTTGAAGAAGTTGATGAATTTGTTGACGACATAGATGGCTGCATTGACGAGTATCTATTAAACGAATTCATGAATAATGATAACAACGTAATATACGACGACAAAGAAATTGAGATGGTTGGAGCTATGTCCTTTTATCCTCGTCAGGATGAAATTGAACCTATTGAGCTTCAGAGGCCAGGAAACCAGCTAAAACCATCAATCAAAGAGCCTCCTACCTTAGACCTGAAAGATCTCCCGAGTCATTTGGAATACGCCTTCCTTCAAGGGGAGGACCAACTCCCTGTCATCATAAGCTCCTCACTAACCGCTATTCAGAAGGAGAAGCTCTTAGAAGTTTTAAAAGAATATAAAGGGGTGATTGCGTGGAGTGTTGCCGACATTAAGGGAATCGATTCTACATTCTGTACTCACAAAATCCTCATGGAGGAAGATTACAAACCAACCGTTCAACCGCAAAGGCGGGTTAACCCTAACATCAAAGAGGTAGTAAAAAGGAGGTCATTAAGCTTCGGATGCGGGCCTCATCTACCCCATATCGAGATAGCCCATGGGTCACCCGGTCCAAGTGGTTCCAAAAAGGAGGAATGACGGTTGTAAAAATGAGAAGGGTGAGTTGGTGCCACAAAGAACAGTTCTTGGGTGGCGTGTATGTATTGACTACGAGAAAGTTAAATGATGCCACCGGAAAGATCATTTTCCTCTACCATTTATTGATCAAATGCTTGAAAGATTAGCGAGAACACGAATACTCTCTGTTTCCTTGATGGCTTTTCGTGTTATTTCCAAATTCAATTGCCCTCAAGATCGGAGAAAACTACATTTACATGTCCTTACGGAACGTTCGCTTACAAGCGAATGCCCTTCGGGTTATGTAACGCACCCGCAACCTTTCAACGATGTATGATGGCCATATTCCACGAGTTAATTGAGGACAGCATGGAAGTCTTCATGGATGATTTCTCGGTGTTTGGAAATTCTTTCGACCTTTGTCTTTCCAACCTTAGGAAGATGTTGAAGCGATGCGAGGAAACTAATTTGGTTTTAAATTGGGAAAAATGTCATTTCATGGTTAAAGAAGGAATCGTCTTAGGGCATAAAGTCTCGGGAATGGAATTGAGGTCGATAGAGCAAAAATCAAGCAATTTCCAAACTCCCTATCCTACTACCATTAAAGCCATTCGACTTTCTTGGTCATGCGGTTTTATCGAAGGTTTATTAAAGATTTTTCAAAATTGCCCGCCTATGACCTGACTTCTTGTTAAGGATGCCCTTTGATTTTTCTCGGAGAATGCAAGGAAGCATTTAACCGACTAAAGAAAGATCTCACTCAAGCACCTATAATGGTCACCCCGATTGGTCTCGACCATTCGAAATCATGTGTGATGCTAGTGATTATCTTTGTCGGGCGAAGACTCGGCCAAAGAAAAGAAAAGCATTTTCAACCAATCTACTATGCTAGCAAAACCATGAATGTAGCACAAGAGAACTATACAACCACCGAGAAAGAACTTTTAGCCGTTGTTTTGCCTTCGACAAATTCAGCAATATCTCGTTCTCTCTAAAGCGCTGTCTTCACCGATCACTCCGCCTTACGCTATTTGTTTTCAAAACAAGATGCTAAACCTCGCCTGATTAGATGGATCCTATTACTTCAAGAATTTGACATTGAAATTCGAGATAAAAGAAATGAAAATCTCACCGATCATCTATCACGCTTGGAGAACCCCGATCTTGAGAAGTCGATCACACCGATATTCGTGACTCTTTTCCCGAGGAACGGCTAATGGTGATTAAAGAAAGTGAGCCATGGTATGTCGATTATGCTAACTACCTATCCAAGAGAGTTTTGCCAAATCACATGACCGGACAAGATAAAAGAAGTTCTTCACTACGCTAAAACATTACTTCGGGATGAACCCTTTCTTTTCCGTATATGTCCCGATCAAATCATTCGACGTTGCGTGGCGGTATAGAGATTGATCGAGTTCGAAAAGAATGTCATGCAGACCATCCGGAGGTCATCACGGTGTGAATATCACGCACGAAAGGTTTTCGATGCGGATTCTATTGGCCTACTATCTTCGAGACCTTAAGAGATTAGTTCAAATGTGTGATGCATGCCAAGCGATCAAGAAATATTTCACGACGGGATGAGTCACCTCGTAACTATATCCAAGTCTGCGAAATATTTGACGCTTGGGGAATAGACTTCATGGGACCATTTACATCTTCCGGAGGAAATGAATACATTCTCGTAGCTATCGACTATGTATCCAAATGGGTAGAAGCCCAAGCCCTTAGAACTAATGATGCAAGGGTAGTTATTCACTTTCTTAAAAAGCTCTTCGCACGATTTGGGATTCCCAAAGCATTAATCGATGATAGAGGACTCACTTTTCCAATACTCAAATGGAAAAAGTGATGAAGAAGTATGGCGTCCCACATAGATTTTCATCGCATATCATCCCGGACAAATGGACAAGTAGAAAACACAAACAGGCATTAAAGCGGATACTTGAAAAACAGTCCACCAAAATAGGAAAGATTGGGCATTCAAACTGGATGAAGCACTTTGGGCATTTAGAATCGCTTACAAAACACCTATCGGGACAACCCTTTTCGCTCGGTATATGGAAAGGCTTGCCACCTCCCTATCGAACTTGAGCAGAAGCATATTGGGCCCTTAAGGCTGTAATATGGATTATTCAAGGTGGTCAAATCGGTTCTTGCAACTTCAAGAATTGGATGAGCCGAGGTGGAAGCATACGAATCATCAATCACTTACAAAGAAAGGGCAAAAGATGGCATGATCAACGAATAAAGAATCCTAAAGAGTTTTGGAAGGGATAAAGTGCTCTTGTATAATTCAAGACTAAGATTATTCCCAGGAAAACTCAAATCTAGGTGGTATGGACCCTTTTCAGTAAAAAACCAGATGAGCAATGGGGCGGTGGTGTTACTAGACCATGATGGAAGAGAATTCACCGTTAATGGGCAACGTGTGAAGCATTATCAATTGGATAATACTGAAATGGTAAACGATGAGGATATTGTTCTAGAAGAAGAGGGCGGTAATGAGAAAACGTAGGAGCACGACTATGAGTCTAGCTACAAGACTCTTAAATAAAGAAAAGCGCTTCGTGGGAGGCAACCCATGCTTAATTGTTTGCTTGTTAGTGTCATATATCTTTTATTAATTGTTTATCCTCATGTTTAAATTTGTAAAAATGCTTTATTTTGTTTTTAACCTCGTCTTAATTGCATATAAAGGTATTTTACATAAGGGATAAGTGTAGGGAGGATTACACACGTTTTCAAAAGAAACGTAAACATGAGAATAACAATTAATTAAAAGATATATATGTTTGTTTGTTCGAGTCAAATGCTTGTATCGAGTCATAATGGATGTTTTGCGTAAATTTTCCGATTCTAAAGATGTAAATTTTCCGAATGTTTTCCGTAAAATCGCACCGCTTTTTGTCGGGATAACTGACGGCGTCAGATTGCAGTCGACGGCGTCGTGAAGGAGTAAAACATCGATTACTTTTTCTCGTTTTCGAGCTACTTATAAATTTTGGAAATTTCGTGTCTTAATTTTCTTAGAAATTCAGTAAACATCCATTCCACAAGTATTATATCCTAGTTTAAATCGAGTCTTATATATATTATTACCGCCGATTTTACGCGAAGGTTTCGTTTGTTTTCTTCAAGTGTGCAGGTTTAGTTTGTCAAGAAGAAGTTACATAAGATTGGAAGGAGCTTTTCACGCAATAATTCTTCTTGGAAAAGAGTTTAACCCCACTTTACACGGATCCTACCGACCTAATCGGGAGTATTAGTTTTTTCGCTTTTAATTACCTTCTTTTATCATATCTTTGATACTTTCGGGGAACATTGGGGACAATGTTCGGTTTAAGTGTAGGGAGGAAAATAAACGGAACTTTGAAACTATGCTTATCCTTGATTATTTGTTTCAATCAATTGTGATTGTGTAATAAACCATGAGAAATGTCGGTTAGGGTAATTTTGGCACCAAATTTAAAATTTTTCATGACATATAGGAGTGGGCCATTAGTCTTAACAAAAGCGTCTCACGGATAGGAAATTGCATGACTAGCACAAAAACCCTTTACCACCCAAATTCCACCCAAAATGTGAGGATCGCCCTTAGATTAGTAGGAATTAAAGAATTCATCTTTAATGCTTAGAGTGTGAACCGGTAGTATATTAGATTCTAGAACTTGTTTTGTGATGCATTCCGAGATCGCAAGTGAGGCTACACTTGTGTAGTTAGGAATAACTAAATGATAAGAGGCATTAGGATAACCCTTGTTTGATACCTGTAATATAATTACTTCTTCCATATCGGTTGAGTAATTCCCCACACCCTTTGCGTTGTACTCATCTTTAGTACACGATACCCTAGTTAACCCCTCGAGCCTATCCTTTTCGCGGTTCTCGTGATATTTCGCTTTTTCACGAATATCAATGAAGAGCATTGTTTACACCCCACCCCCAAATATACACCCAAATCGCCTTAGCCTACCCCTTATGCACTCACTTTTAGTGCAAATGTTTGTTATCACCCCAAACCCTTAGTTCAATTATCTAGTTGCTTGCATAAGTTGCTAAGTCGAGTCATATCCTTTGTATACAATTTTGGGATGATTGGGATTCATGGGAAAAGTAAAAGTTTATGAAATGACGGGAAGGGAACGTTAAATTCAAATTCCCTTTGTTTGCGTAATAATGTACCCCAAGTGTTTTGATCTTTTCAAATCGGGTCAAATTAGTATTAGAGTAATAAAAACTCAAGTGTAGGGATATGCTTATAAATCCCTAGTATTTTGATGTTATCTTAGAGGATGGTAGAGTAAAAGTGTATGAAAAAAAAAAAAAAAAAAAAAAAAAACATACGGGCTACCATCCTACATCTATCTTTAAATTTATGTTTGTTTATTTCAGTTATCTAAAGTTTAGAGTGTCGAGTCTTGGCTTAGCAACGCCATTCTTCATATGCATTTAACATAAAGATTTTTGACTTACCACCACTAAATAGCCTATCCCACCAAACCCTTATTTCCCTACCGCCATTCAGAATATCATCAGCTGGTTCATCATTGGTGGAAGCGGTGTGTTCAACTGTTGTGTTGGATTCAACTGGTGTAGGTGCATCTTCAACAGTAGTTGTTGTAGCAGGTGTATCAGGTATAGGAATATTATCAGGTTGTGCGTGAAACAATGGATACACACGGAGCACGCTCATCAATATCGTCACGAACGAGGAGCAAATAACCTTTCCATTTGTTGATGAGTTAGTGGGGCTTTGTTCGGTGATGATGGGGTTGAGGAAGTTTAAACGGTTGTGACCGGGTTCTAAGTCATTATACTCGAAGCCATTTCGTGAGTTCATCAAAATGAGCATGAATCGTTTCCATTACCTCCTTTGTTCGACGATTCCAGATTCGAAACCTTTAGAATTGTCACAAGATCCAATAAAGACTCCAATATCGACTTTGGCTTTGAGCTTTCCAAAATCATCACGATCATTATTCGGATAGCAAAGGGATCCAAATACATGAAAGTGTTTGAGGTTCGGTTTATAGTTGTGGACAAGCTCGAAAGGTATTTTGTTGTGGCGTTTGTGATCATAGAACGGTTTTGAGTATAGCATGCGATGATCGACACGCCCATAAGTAATCTATAAGTTTAGCATTTATTAACATTGTTCTTGCAGCTTCCACTAACGTTCGGTTTCGTCTTTCAACAACTCCGTTTTGTTTAGGTGTACGTGCAATAGATGTTTGATGTGAATTCCACTTTCTCATAGAATTCTCGAAGGGTTTTGTTAACAAATTCGGCCTTTGTGCTGCTCGATTATCCCGGCGGTGTTGTGGAGCTGAACTTGTATTTTGTGAGAAAGGTGATGATCATTTGTGGCGCTTGGTCTTTGCTTCAAGAAAGTAGACCCAAGTCCATCGTGAGTAGTCATCAACAATTACTAAGATGTAGCGTTTGCCATTGATCGTTTGCAAGCGCATCGGCCACACAAATCCATGTGAAGAAGATGAAGCACATGTTTGAGTCGTGTTCCACCTTTGAAGGAAAATGAGCATGAGTGCTTTTCCCTTGTTCACAGTCGAGCAAAGGTGATCTTTTGAATACCGGAATCGTGGGAGTCCTTCAACTAGTTTGTGTCGAGCAAGGTTGGTGATGGTTTGAAAGTTTAGATGTGAGAGACGACGGTGCCATAGCCGTGATTTTGTAGATGTTGCCTTTGAAAGTAAGCAGATGGGAGAGGAAGCAACCATGTCTTGCATAGAGATAGTGTAGAGACTAGAATTACGCGAGCCACACATAAGGTCATTTCCTTGTAGATCACGAATGAAACAAGTTTTCTCCCCGAAGCAACCTCTAAATCTCCATCACAAAATTGACCCATCGAAAGCAGTTGTGACCGAGACCTTCCACATAGTAAACCCTGCCGATTTCGATGTTCCCATTGACATAATCTCCGTAGCCCATGATAGCTGCAAGTGATCGTTCCTTAATCTGGCGGTGCCAATGAACTTTGCAATAAAGTTTGATAACAGTTTAAGGTTGCTCGTCATGTGTCGGGAACATCCGCTATCAACAATCAGAGAATGATCTGTATCACCGCATTACACACGCACGACACAGATGGAATAGAAGTAGATGTGGAACCCGAAATGTTAGAGGGTTCCGAAGCACGTATGTTAGACATACACACATTGATAATTTTAGGCATCCATTTAAATCCTAGTGTGTGATATATCCATTTCTGCCATCTATAACTGATAAGGTTTTAAAAGGTACCATTTTGAGGGGTCATTTAAGTCCTTATTTGATCACTTTTGTATCCGTTATTGCTTAATATCGTTCCTTTTCACTTTTTAGGTCTCGTGAAGGCAAAATGTTGGAATGGCACTTATTTGGACGGAAAGGCGCGAATATATGAAGAAAATGGCCAAAGTCGAAATCGAGACACTCACGATTCTTTGAATGTAGAAGGCGCGGCGTCAGTCTGTTGTTCTGACGCCGTCCTGAATTATTGTGACGGACGGAACCCAAACTCGTATTTTCAAGAGACGGCGTCTAGTGGTGAAAGAGTAGGCCGTCGCTACTCGGACGGCCTAGATGCAATCCAGACGACGCCGAAAGTCGAAGAGGACGGCGTCACGGACATAAGGTGACGCCGTCGCAATTGTAATCTTATATAGAATCCGAATTTTTCGGTCTTTGGGTGGAGAGTCTTTGGAGTAAAACCTAAACCGAACCTAAGGTGTCTTGTACAAGATTTTAGGGTTTTAACCCTATCTTACACCAAGATAAGTCTTTACTTCATTAATTCAATTATGTCTTTGATTATTTGTGTGTATGCTTGCATGTTCTCCATGTCCGCTAATTTATTTGTGTGTTTGCTTAGGTAGTATGAAACTTAATTATTGAATATTGATTGGTTGTTTCTTATCTTAGTTGATTTATGATCTAGTAATGCGATAGGTCATCCGTTGTGCACTTAATGCTTGATTCATCTTTGTGAACCTTAGAGTATAATTACCGAGTGATTGTAGGCTAAACCATCCGAAGAGCGCCTTAGAGTAGGAGTCTATAATCTCTAGTGGGTTTGTAGACAAGACCCTTTGGTAAGTTCAAAGAGTTAGGGAGAAACGATACCCTACAACTTTAGACACACAACGCAACTAGGAATAAGACGTGACACTCAACCATCAATAGGAGATAATTAAGGAGTAATACAAACTAAGTAAACACATCTTTAAACTATCATACGAGCACACATTAATTAGACATAGACTCCCACAACCTTAGTTTAGATAATTAGATAATAGTAGAGTAATCGGTAGAAATACCAACCCCCAAATCCAATACCCGAGATTCGTACCTTTCCATTTTTATAAAATATAAAAGATAAAAATAATCTTCCTCAACCTTAACCTTAGCGTAGTAACTCCCTACTAGCATTCCTATTCCCAGAGAACGATATCAATACCGTGGCTTACCCTAATTACTACACTACAACGATTAGGTTCAACGCCTAGGTGTTATAAAACTTGCTCAAGAAAAGGAAGTTCCTTTGACCCCGAACGACGCGTGTAGCGTTATCAAGTTTTTGGCGCCGTTGTCGGGAATAGAATAGCTAGTTAGTAGTCCACCTCGCTTAGGTTTCTTTGCTTGATTCCTATCAAGTAAATTTTTCTTATTTTTTAGATTTCTCTTAGTCTATCCCCTTCTTCGTAACCTTTGTTCGTAACCCCATCACTTTTCATCATGGAAGGTGATAATCAACAACCACGCCCCATACAAACCCCTTAAGCAACTTAGAACCCGCAGTTCCACCAAAACTCTTCTTGAACCATTTGCGAGAACCCGAAAGAGAGCTCAATAGGCGAAGAAAAGCTCTCCATGATTCGAACTTCAAGGCACTTCCATCAATTTTGATGAAGTTACATCTAATGAAGAATCCTCATTCCCACAATCTCCACGAAACCATCATCATTTCTGATCCGAGTCAAAATGGCGAGGAAGTTCTTGCCACTCCACCAATAGCCCCATAAATCCTCCTAAAGCGAAAACCCTTGGGAATACTCCTACCCTTCGCGTCGGATTCACCGGTGCCATTGTCTATCCTCGAACAGATCAATGAGGTATTGCATGCATCGACATTTGGCTAATCCAAAAGCATGTCAATTCCATGGATCCCACAATGAAAACCCAATTCACCACATCAAACAGTTTCTAAAATTGTTGATGCTATCTATGCCGACGGAGCATCTAAGGAGACATCTAGACTCCGGTTTTCCCATTTTCTCTTCAGGCGAGCCAAGGAGTGGCTCGATAAGCTCCTCCAAGGTCCATTTTCACATGGGAACAACTTATAACTAAGTTCACCAAAAGTTCTTTCCTCCCGGAAGAACTGCAGAATTAGGAGCAAAATTTCGCACTTTCATCAACCCGATGGAGAATCTATCACCAACTCCTGGAGTCGTTACAAAGATCTTATTCAACAAGCTCCACACCACGGTATTAACCTTTGGTTGCTTGTTCAAATCTTTTACGACAATGTCGCCCGAAAGGATAAAAAAGGGATTGATTTCTCAACTGGCCAAAGAATCGCGAACCTCACCGCAGAAGAAGGATGGAACCGAATAGAGGAATACATCCAATATCAAGACAGCCATTGGAATGAGCAAGAAAGCGCATCAAGCATTTCTACTTTCTCAAGTGAAGAACTATCCTTCGATTATCGAATTGAGAAAGCACAAAAGAAACTAGCTTACCTCATAAAATCACCAGAACCAAAAAGGCTAACTAACCCATATCTCATATGCGACATATGTGGAGGACCGCACGAGAGCGATGAGTGCGATGGCTCACACCAAGAAAGCACCTTCCTTTCTAGTCATGATATTTATGATGACCCTTCACTCCTCACATTCTATCAAAACGATGAATGTGATCCTTGGGGCAATCTTGAATGGAGAACGGAAGGAAAGGACGGACCTGAGTACACCATCCGTGATCCTTTTAAAGAAAAACTCGGGCAGTTCACCATGGAAGGGGCTGCACTCTTGAAAGGTCTTGAGGAGTTTATCCGAGAGCAGCAAGCTGAATTAGAAAGTCAGTTCACTAATCTTCACAAAAGAATGAGTGGACCCGGCCCGATCCTTCACGATCCAACTCATGCAATCACTACTCGATCAGAGCTACTACCAAGGATCCCCACATCCCAACCGAACCCCATCACAAGGGAACCCGAGTTAGGAAATGAGGCGATTTCACACCTCTTCCAACTCCTCACGATCCTCCCCACAAACACCATTTCAATGACCAACTTTTCACGGATTCCCTATCCTCTCGCCTAAGGAATCAAAAGGCTGAAGAAGACAATGAAAGAATATTGTCTTACTTGAAACAAACATCCGTTAACATACCACTCCTTGATGTATTCTATCATATCCCTAAATATAGTAGATACTTCAAGAGGTTGATATCTAATCGGAAAAAGCTTGAAGGATTGATATCATTAGGGGAAGAATGTTCAGCTATCATCCAAAAGAGCATGCCCAAGAAGAAGGAAGATCCGGGCAGTTTTACCATTCCTTGCTCTATAGGGGCGCTTTCTATGAAAAACGCCTTGGCAGATCTTGGGGCAAGCATTAACCTGATGCCTCACTCCATGTTTCTTAAGCTCGGATATTCAGGGCTTAAACCAACTAGGATGAGTATCCAATTAGCTGATCGATCAATCAAATATCCCATCGGAGTTTGTGAGAACGTTCTTGTAAGGGTGGGGGAATTCAAATTTCCAGTCGATTTCGTAATTTTAGAGATGGTGGAAGATAATTCCGTCCCAATAATCCTTGGAAGACCCTTCTTGGCTACAGCTCGTGCCATCATTGATGTTCATGATGGTAAGCTCATTTTACGAGTAGGATCCGAGAGCTTGACCTTCGACATTAAGGATTCTATGAGACATTCTTCTTCCTGCGGTCGCCTCGTATATTTAGTTGAAGAAGTTGATGAATTTGTTGACGACATAGATGGCTGCATTGACGAGTATCTATTAAACGAATTCATGAATAATGATAACAACGTAATATACGACGACAAAGAAATTGAGATGGTTGGAGCTATGTCCTTTTATCCTCGTCAGGATGAAATTGAACCTATTGAGCTTCAGAGGCCAGGAAACCAGCTAAAACCATCAATCAAAGAGCCTCCTACCTTAGACACGAAAGATCTCCGAGTCATTGGAATACGCCTTCCTTCAAGGGGAGGACCAACTCCCTGTCATCATAAGCTCCTCACTAACCGCTATTCAGAAGGAGAAGCTCTTAGAAGTTTTAAAAGAATATAAAGGGGTGATTGCGTGGAGTGTTGCCGACATTAAGGGAATCGATTCTACATTCTGTACTCACAAAATCCTCATGGAGGAAGATTACAAACCAACCGTTCAACCGCAAAGGCGGGTTAACCCTAACATCAAAGAGGTAGTAAAAAAGGAGGTCATTAAGCTTCTGGATGCAGGCCTCATCTACCCCATATCAGATAGCCCATGGGTCAGCCCGGTCCAAGTGGTTCCAAAAAAAGGAGGAATGACGGTTGTAAAAAATGAGAAGGGTGAGTTGGTGCCACAAAGAACGGTTACTGGGTGGCGTGTATGTATTGACTACAGAAAGTTAAATGATGCCACCCGGAAAGATCATTTTCCTCTACCATTTATTGATCAAATGCTTGAAAGATTAGCAGGGCACGAATACTACTGTTTCCTTGATGGCTTTTCAGGTTATTTCCAAATTCCAATTGCCCCTGAAGATCAGGAGAAAACTACATTTACATGTCCTTACGGAACGTTCGCCTACAAGCGAATGCCCTTCGGGTTATGTAACGCACCCGCAACCTTTCAACGATGTATGATGGCCATATTCCACGAGTTAATTGAGGACAACATGGAAGTCTTCATGGATGATTTCTCAGTGTTTGGAAATTCTTTCGACCTTTGTCTTTCCAACCTTAGGAAGATGTTGAAGCGATGCGAGGAAACTAATTTGGTTTTAAATTGGGAAAAATGCCATTTCATGGTAAAAGAAGGAATTGTCTTAGGGCATAAAGTCTCGGGAATGGAATTGAGGTCGATAGAGCAAAAATCAAGCAATTTCAAACTCCCTATCCTACTACCGTTAAAGCCATTCGCAGCTTTCTTGGTCATGCCGGTTTTATCGAAGGTTTATTAAAGATTTTCAAAATTGCCCGCCTATGACACGACTTCTTGTTAAGGATGCCCTTTTGATTTTTCCGGAGAATGCAAGGAAGCATTTAACCGACTAAAGAAAGATCTCACTCAAGCACCTATAATGGTCACCCCGATTGGTATCGACCATTCGAAATCATGTGTGATGCTAGTGATTATCTTTGTCGGTAGCGAGACTCGGCCAAAGAAAAGAAAAGCATTTTCAACCAATCTACTATGCTAGCAAAACCATGAATGTAGCACAAGAGAACTATACAACCACCGAGAAAGAACTTTTAGCCGTTGTTTTGCCTTCGACAAATTCAGCAATATCTCGTTCTCTCTAAAACTGTCGTCTTCACCGATCACTCCGCCTTACGCTATTTGTTTTCAAAACAAGATGCTAAACCTCACCGATTAGATGGATCCTATTACTTCAAGAATTTGACATTGAAATTCGAGATAAAAGGGGTGAAAATCTCATTGCGATCATCTATCACGCTTGGAGAACCCCGATCTTGAGAAGTCGATCACACCGATATTCGCGACTCTTTTCCCGAGGAACGGCTAATGGTGATTAAAGAAAGTGAGCCATGGTATGTCGATTATGCTAACTACCTATCCAAGAGAGTTTTGCCAAATCACATGACCGACAAGATAAAAGAAGTTCTTCACTACGCTAAAACATTACTTCTGGGATGAACCCTTCCTTTTCCGTATATGTCCCGATCAAATCATTCGACGTTGCGTGGCCGGTAGAGAGATTGATCGAGTTCTGAAAGAATGTCATGCAGGACCATCTGGAGGTCATCACGGTGTGAATATCACGGCACGAAAGGTTTTCGATGCCGGATTCTATTGGCCTACTATCTTTCGAGACGTTAAGAGATTAGTTCAAATGTGTGATGCATGCCAACGATCAGGAAATATTTCACGACGGGATGAGTCACCTCAGAACTATATCCAAGTCTGCGAAATATTTGACGTTTGGGGAATAGACTTCATGGGACCATTTACATCTTCCGGAGGAAATGAATACATTATCGTAGCTATCGACTATGTATCCAAATGGGTAGAAGCCCAAGCCCTTAGAACTAATGATGCAAGGGTAGTTATTCACTTTCTTAAAAAGCTCTTCGCACGATTTGGGATTCCCAAAGCATTAATCAGTGATAGAGGACTCACTTTGCAATACTCAAATGGAAAAAGTGATGAAGAAGTATGGCGTCCACATAGATTTTCTCTGCATATCATCCTCGGACAAATGGACAAGTAGAAAACACAAACATGGCATTAAAGCGGATACTTGAAAAACAGTCCACCAAAATAGGAAAGATTGGGCATTCAAACTGGATGAAGCACTTTGGGCATTTAGAAGCGCTTACAAAACACCTATCGGGACAACCCTTTTCGCTCGGTATACGGAAGGCTTGCCACCTCCCTATCGAACTTGAGCAGAAGCATATTGGGCCCTTAAGGCTGTAATATGGATTATTCAAGGTGGTCAAATCGGTTCTTGCAACTTCAAGAATTGGATGAGTGAGGTTGGAAGCATACGAATCATCAATCACTTACAAAGAAAGGGCAAAAGATGGCATGATCAACGAATAAAGAATCCTAAAGAGTTTTTGGAAGGGATAAAGTGCTCTTGTATAATTCAAGACAAAGATTATTCCTGTGAAAACTCAAATCTAGGTGGTATGGACCCTTTTCAGTAAAAAACCAGATGAGCAATGGGGCGGTGGTGTTACTAGACCATGATGGAAGAGAATTCACCGTTAATGGGCAACGTGTGAAGCATTATCAATTGGATAATACTGAAATGGTAAACGATGAGGATATTGTTCTAGCTACAAGACTCTTAAATAAAGAAAAGCGCTTCGTGGGAGGCAACCCATGCTTAATTGTTTGCTTGTTAGTGTCATATATCTTTTATTAATTGTTTATCCTCATGTTTAAATTTGTAAAAATGCTTTATTTTGTTTTTAACCTCGTCTTAATTGCATATAAAGGTATTTTACATAAGGGATAAGTGTAGGGAGGATTACACACGTTTTCAAAAGAAACGTAAACATGAGAATAACAATTAATTAAAAGATATATATGTTTGTTTGTTCGAGTCAAATGCTTGTATCGAGTCATAATGGATGTTTTGCGTAAATTTTTCCGATTCTAAAGATGTAAATTTTCCGAATGTTTTCCGAAAATCGCACCGCTTTTTGTCAGATAACCGACGGCGTCAGATTGCAGACGACGGCGTCGTGAAGGAGTAAAACATCGATTACTTTTTCTCGTTTTCGAGCTACTTATAAATTTTGGAAATTTCGTGTCTTAATTTTCTTAGAAATTGTAAACATCCATTCCACAAGCATTATATCCTAGTTTAAATCGAGTCTTATATATATTATTACTGCCGATTTTACGCGAAGGTTTCGTTTGTTTTCTTCAAGTGTGCGTGTTTAGTTTGTCAAGAAGAAGTTACATAAGATTGGAAGGAGCTTTTCACGCAATAATTCTTCTTGGAAAAGAGTTTAACCACCACTTTACACGGATCCTACCGAGCTAATCGGGAGTATTAGTTTCTTCGCTTTGAATTACCTTCTTTTATCATATCTTTGATATTTCGGGAACATTGGGGACAATGTTCGGTTTAAGTGTAGGAGGGAAAATAAACGGAACTTTGAAACTATGCTTATCCTTGATTATTTGTTTCGTCCAATTGTGATTGTGTAATAAACCATGAGAAATGTCGGTTAGGGTAATTTTGGCACCAAATTTAAAATTTTTCATGACATATAGGGTGGGCCATTAGTCTTAACAAAAGCGCCTCACGGATAGGAAATTGCATGACTAGCACAAAACCCTTTACCACCCAAATTCCACCCAAAATGTGAGGATCGCCTTAGATTAGTAGGAATTAAAGAATTCATCTTTAATGCTTAGAGTGTGAACCGGTAGTATATTAGATTCTAGAACTTGTTTTGTGATGCATTCCGAGATCGCAAGTGAGGCTACACTTGTGTAGTTAGGAATAACTAAATGATAAGAGGCATTAGGATAACCCTTGTTTGATACCGTAATATAATTACTTCTTCCATATCGGTTGAGTAATTCCCCACACCCTTTGCGTTGTACTCATCTTTAGTACACGATACCCTAGTTAACCCTCGAGCCTATCCTTTTCGCGGTTCTCGTGATATTTCGCTTTTCCCGAATATCAATGAAGAGCATTGTTTACACCCCACCCCAAATATACACCCAAATCGCCTTAGCCTACCCCTTATGCACTCACTTTTAGTGCAAATGTTTGTTATCACCCCAAACCCTTAGTTCAATTATCTAGTTGCTTGCATAAGTTGCTAAGTCGAGTCATATCCTTTGTATACAATTTTGGGATGATTGGGATTCATGGGAAAAGTAAAAGTTTATGAAATGACGGAAGGAACGTTAAATTCAAATTCCCTTTGTTTGCGTAATAATGTACCCCAAGTGTTTTGATCTTTTCAAATCGGGTCAAATTAGTATTAGAGTAATAAAACTCAAGTGTAGGATATGCTTATAAATCCCTAGTATTTTGATGTTATCTTAGAGGATGGTAGAGTAAAAGTGTAAAAAAAAAAAAAAAAAAAAAAAACATACGGGCTACCATCCTACATCTATCTTTAAATTTATGTTTGTTTATTTCATTATCTAAAGTTTAGAGTGTCGAGTCTTGGCTTAGCAATGCCATTCTTCATATGCATTTAACATAAAGATTTTGACTTACCACCACTAAATAGCCTATCCCACCAAACCCTTATTTCCTACCGCCATTCGTAATATCATCACCGGTTCATCATTGGTGGAAGCGGTGTGTTCAATCTGTTGTGTTGGATTCAACCGGTGTAGGTGCATCTTCAACGATGAGTTGTTGTAGCGGTGTATCGTATAGGAATATTATCGGGTTGTGCAATGGAAACAATGGATACACCGAGCACGCTCATCAATATCGTCACGTAACGTAGGAGCAAATAACCTTTCCATTTGTTGATGAGTTAGTGGGGCTTTGTTCACCGATGATGGGGTTGAGGAAGTTTAAACGGTTGTGACCGGGTTCTAAGTCGTTATACTCGAAGCCATTTCCGTGAGTTCATCAAAATGAGCATGAATCGCTTCCATTACCTCCTTTGTTCGACGATTCCAGATTCGAAACCTTTAGAATTGTCACAAGATCCAATAAAGACTCCAATATCGCCTTTGGCTTTGAGCTTTCCAAAATCATCACGATCATTATTCGGATAGCAAAGGGATCCAAATACATGAAAGTGTTTGAGGTTCGGTTTATAGTTGTGGACAAGCTCGAAAGGTATTTTGTTGTGGCGTTTGTGATCATAGAACGGTTTTGAGTATAGCATGCAAGAGATACGCTTACGCCCATAAGTAACTGGAAGTTTAGCATTTATTAACATTGTTCTGCGCCCACTAACGCTCGGTTTCGTCTTTCAACAACTCCGCTTTGTTCGGTGTACGTGCAATAGATGTTTGATGTCAATTCCACTTTCTCATAGAATTCTCGAAGGGTTTTGTTAACAAATTCGCCTTTGTCTGCTCGATTATCCCGACGGTGTTGTGGAGTCGAACTTGTATTTTGTGAGAAAGGTGATGATCATTTGTGGCGCTTGGTCTTTGCTTCAAGAAAGTAGACCCAAGTCCATCGTGAGTAGTCATCAACAATTACTAAGATTTAGCGTTTGCCATTGATCGCTTGCAAGCGCATCGGGCCACACAAATCCATGTGAAGAAGATGAAGCACATGTCGAGAGTCGTGTTCCACCTTTGAAGGAAAATGAGCATGAGTGCTTTTCCCTTGTTCACAGTCGAGCAAAGGTGATCTTTGAATACCGGAATCGTGGGAGTCCTTAAACTAGTTTGTGTCGAGCAAGGTTGGTGATGGTTTGAAAGTTTAGATGTGAGAGACGACGGTGCCATAGCCGTGATTTTGTAGATGTTGCCTTTGAAAGTAAAGATGGGAGAGGAAGCAACCATGTCTTGCATAGAGATAGTGTAGAGACTAGAATTACGCGAGCGGACATAAGGTCATTTCCTTGTAGATCACGAATGAAACAAGTTTTCTCCCCGAAAGCAACCTCTAAATCTCCATCACAAAATTGACCCATCGAAACAGATTGTGACCGAGACCTTCCACATAGTAAACCCTGCCGATTTCGATGTTCCCATTGACATAATCTCCGTAGCCCATGATAGTGCCAAGTGATCGTTCCCGAATCGACAATGCCAATGAACTTTGCAATAAAGTTTGATAACAGCTTAAGGTTGCTCGTCATGTGTCGGGAACATCCGCTATCAACAATCTAGAATGATCGTATCACCGCATTACACATACATTTACTACACGGATGGAATAGAAGTAGATGTGGAACCCGAAATGTTAGAGGGTTCAAGCACGATGTTAGACATACACACATTGATAATTTTAGGCATCCATTTAAATCCTAGTGTGTGATATATCCATTTCGCCATCTATAATCGATAAGGTTTTAAAAGGTACCATTTTGAGGGTCATTTAAGTCCTTATTTGATCACTTTTGTATCCGTTATTGCTTAATATCGCTCCTTTTCACTTTTAGGTCTCGTGAAGGCAAAATGCTGGAATGGCACTTATTTGACGGAAAGGCGAATATATGAAGAAAATGGCCAAAGTCGAAATCGAGACACTCACGATTCTTTGAATGTAGAAGGCGACGGCGTCGGTCTTTGCGTTTGACGCCGTCCTGCATTATTGTGACGGGACGAACCCAAAACTCGTATTTTCAAGAGACGGCGTCTAGTGGTGAAAGAGTAGGCCGTCGCTACTCGGGCACGGCCTAGATGCAATCCGCACGACGCCGAAAGTCAAGAGGACGGCGCCACGGACATAAGGTGACGCCGTCGCAATTGTAATCTTATATATAGAATCCGAATTTTTCGTCTTTGGGTGGAGAGTCTTTGGAGTAAAACCTAAAACCGAACCTAAGGTGTCTTGTACAAGATTTTAGGGTTTTAACCCTATCTTACACCAAGATAAGTCTTTACTTCATTAATTCAATTATGTCTTTGATTATTTGTGTGTATGCTTGCATGTTCTCCATGTCCGCTAATTTATTTGTGTGTTTGCTTAGGTAGTATGAAACTTAATTATTGAATATTGATTGGTTGTTTCTTATCTTAGTTGATTTATGATCTAGTAATGCGATAGGTCATCCGTTGTGCACTTAATGCTTGATTCATCTTTGTGAACCTTAGAGTATAATTACCGAGTGATTGTAGGCTAAACCATCCCAAGAGCGCCTTAGAGTAGGAGTCTATAATCTCTAGTGGGTTTGTAGACAAGACCCTTTGGTAAGTTCAAAGAGTTAGGGAGAAACGATACCCTACAACCGCCACACCCCAAATTACTGCTTTTGCAATGAATGGAATTTCGGGATTGATTGTCATAGCATCACAATCACAGTTA